>JAOWBP010052477.1:0-12928 GCA_028571105.1 Tragopan temminckii
AGTGGGAGATAAAAACATGTGTGCACTGTTGATATGGAGAAAGAAAAAATCAATATGGCATTCCTTGGACATTCAGTTGTTTGTGTACTTCCCCTTACGCCAGAGCAATCTGCCCTTCCCAAAGTCAAGTTTGGGGTTTTCTTTACAGATGTGTGTGTATGCGCACACACCTCTTTTCTCTTTGGGATTCCCCATCTTTCATCTATGCTTCTTCCTTGCTTTAGGCCATATTCATGACTAACCTGTCCTTCCAGCTCAGATACATTAAACACAACTCCTCCCTGAAACCATCAGCTAGGTCCTGTGTGTTTGAGCATGAAGCTCCCACTTGGCTCCCTCCCTACCCACCTTTGCTTAATACATTTACAATAAAGAGCTGTGGTGCCTCTCCCACTCCATGATATGCCATGCAGGTATAGCTGGTTGAGGGAACACCTGATCTGCTGACAGCTGGGGTGGGTAAGTCAGGTCACCTGGGTACCACTCTGTTGTCTCAACTGCACACTCTCCAATGCAGCCCTCTTAGAGTGGACACAATTCAGCAGGAGCATCGGGAGTTCCTTGCTGCCCTTCCAGACATGCTGCAGGTGAGACAGGCCACAAAGCTATCTTAGCTTTCTAAAATTTGGATATGTGACAAGTTGGGAGGGAGTGGTGAGCTGGCAGGTAGACTTCATTGCCCCTGCAGTGCTTCTGGCCACTGACAACAGTGTGGAAGGGGATTTGTGCAGGACATGAAAGTGTGGGTCTCATTTACAGAAATAGGATTCTGTCACCAGACTCTTCTATAGCTAATTTGTGGTTCAGGATAGGTAATAGAGATTTTCTAAAAAGTGCTGCTTAGTGAAAGAAGCTAATAAAGTAAAACCTTATCTTCACTGGGATACTTTATAGGAGATTACATTGTCGGAGATTCATTGTAGGTCTACCAAAGGTTTTATCACATGAGGGGTAGAGAACAATCACTGCAAGTAGAAGACACTAAAAGTTCAGTTTGTCTCAACCTGCAGAAATATATCAAGTGAGTGATGGCTCAGAACTGCCCATTTCTTCCTGTTGACTTACAGGGAGCTTAATCTGCCTAGATCACAGGGATATATTAGATGTTGAATGGGGTGAAACCCCAACTGAAACCATAAACATATCTAAACTTAGGATATATATGTTCGTGTGTCTCCCACTGCTGAATGAAATTATATATTCCTTGTGTTGTGGGATATCTTTACAAAAACAGATTCATTTCCCTGTACCTGATTTTTGATCTGCTATGAATTAGGGATCCAAATCCCCATATTCCTCCATCTCCACATTCCTGTGTTAATATGGCACACTGTACCAGAGTCTCTGATCTCATGTGAAAGCAGATCGTCCCTACGTGTGTCAAACATGGTTCTCAAGCCCATGACTCACTCAGACTCAAGCCAACAAGCTAGAAGGCCTTTGGTTTGCTCAGAAATTTGCTGTGCATGCACAAAAGGAAAGGAAAATGCCAGTGGGCCACTCCTCCCTCACCATGGCAGGGAAGATAACAAGGAAAAGGAATTCATGGCACCCTTTTTGGAGATAATTGAACTAAGTGAAAAATCTCAGGTATCCTAAGTGCCTCACTCTTTGTCCATTTGAGAGATAGGACACTGTTTAACGACATACACAGTGTATCTCCTGTGGATTCTATTCTTGCTCCTGAGGAGTCAACCCATTCACACCAGGGCAGACTGGTGCTCTATGGGAAAGCAATTGGTTCTGGGGTGAGTGACTGCCTTGGGAATGGGCATGGGACCCAACCCAGGCTTCTGGACTGCTCCCTGGTTGTGTCTGTGCTCATACTGCCAAACTAAACCCACTGACCTCTGCTACAATGAGACATCTCTGTGTTTTTCAGAGCTTGGCAGGAGACAGTTTTCTCAGAATCAGGGAAGATTTCGGTGTAATGCAACTGCTTTATGGGAAGCAGCAAAAGCAGGAGAGAAATACGCATTGCATAAACAGTGCCTGTATAGATTGCCTTTGCTCTGAGTTAACAGACTCACAGCAAGACGAGTTACTGACCTCATCAGTAACATCAGTAAAATCACTGTTTCTCCTGAGAAAGTTAAACTGATGCTGTGCTCTGTGCGTATTAGGGTCTGTGTTGAGATGGTTTTGTGATCTGCATAAACGTACACGGAAAGGGAAGCAGCATTTTGTACCTGGTGCTTTGTTTGACACAAGCACATTTAAAAAAAAAATATAGCTACATCTGTATACTCTTCTGTCCATTACAGTGAGGAAAAAAAAAGAAGACAGCACTCGGTGATCCTTGTGTGTCCCTTCCAACTCACGATATTCTGTGATTCTGTGATGTGTCCTGTGTCCTTTACGAACAACAGCCAGAACTGGTCCCTGTACCTATTCCCTAATTGTGACTGTTGTGCCATTGCCAATCATCCAGTTCAGTGAGATGTGGTGAGAATAGATTCAGTCTTTTCTCTACAAATAAGTAAAGTGAAGTGACCTCACAGGTGGTGTTCCGGAAAGAGAAGAGATCCCCTAGGAAATGGCAACCTGTGTTGGCTGGATCTAGGATGCACGCTCTTATCTTGAGGTGTAATCAAGCAAAAACCCCTTCTTTCTCAGTGGCCCCTTTTCTCTCAGTGAGATTAACAATGATATAGATAATATGGCATCAGTGAACTGGAGATAAAGTGGAAGGAGGTTGTGTTTAGTTTCTGTCACTACCAAAAGGTTTGATCTTCTCTCTGTGTTGTGCTGAATATTACAAAGGATTCTGAAAACAGGTAGGAACTCTTTCACGCTGGAATGGTGGGGTTTTTTTTACCTCTCTTTCACTGAAATAAATGAGTCCAACAGAGACAGGACGACAAAGCCGACTCAGTTTCCAAAAATATTATTTACCTCATTTATCTTGCATTACAGCATTGAATGCAAAACAGTTGTGCTTCATTTTGGGCTGGTAAGAGCGCTGGTGGGATCAGCCTTCAATCTAGCACCCTCCTGATTTTCCTCTTTTCTTGGAGCAGAATACAGTGCCAAAGTCATCTCTGTTTGAAGAACAAAGGGCAGGATGATAAGCAATTTATGTTACTTTTGTAATGCTTTCTCATCCCAATTCTCGACATCCCCCCATGACTCACTCTACCTTCCTGCTGTGAGTGCTACTGGTCCTACATGTGAAATTAAACTTTGGGAAGCATTTCACAGCACGAGGGGTTTGCTCTTTGGCTTCCAGCTCTTCCTTTTGTTAGGAGGCATGCATTTAGTTTGTGGTTACAGGATAACTGGTTTCACTTGCTAAACCTGCTCTTATTTATAAGCAAAGCTGCTCTTGCAAAATGTGAATCATCAAAGCTTAGAGACTGAAAGGGTAACTGAGGCTACCCACTCTGCTCTGGTGCCAGGGCAAGCTTGAACGCAGCTGCCTGTGCTGTGTCCGGTGTAGTAAACATTGGAAGCAGTGGAATATTCAGCAGTTTTTCAGGAGGTTTTTGACCAAAGAAACAAATATTGACTTTTTGTCAAATTTCTCCCAGTTTTACCTTTTCAGATCCTGTAGTATATACCGACACATATCTTAACATCAAACCAGTGTAAGTATGAAGCTCCCAAAGAGGAGAGCACAAATGGCCCAATGAGCTGCAGGCACTGCGGTAAGTGCCATGAAATGGTCTTTCAGCTGTTTTTCCTGGACTCTGCTCTGTGTTATCCACTTACACCTTCCTGTCATTCCTCCACATGTAGCTTTCACTGTAAGTTTTTTTTTTTTTTTTTTAATTAAATCCAGCATTTTGTTCCCATGGTGTGTCAATGAGGATTTTATTCTCTCAAAAGAAATCTAACAGAGAACTTATGTACTCAGATTCCCTTTAGAAAGTCTGCCCATTTTTTCTGTGCCACTAACGTGGGTTTGGTGTTACTTTTGTCCTGCCTCACTTTGGATGCGTTGGATTTCTGCGTGTTCAATACAGCTGATTTTATCTTCTTCTTCCAATGCGAGGCATCCGTGAGCAACTGGAATGAATTTATCCTCCTCTTTGGATTCACACTTTTGACTCATTTTCTGGTGTTAGCTGGATGAAGAGCAAGTTTTGTCTTTTCAGCTACAATTTTTACATGTGTGTTGTTGTGTGATTTACGGATTTTGTAGTTTAGCTTCTTTTGCTGTCATCTTTTCCCCATGCCAGAAATGTTCTCTTCCTCCTCTGACATTAGCTGTGATATATGGCCAAGCACACATATTGTTTAAACTGTTACGGCTTCGTTTTTACTTGCTGTGAAAACCCAGTTATCTCATAATTATTTTATGACTTCATTCAGCCAAGCCCTTATGTGCTGATACAGATTTAAATACGTGGCTAAACTGGGATAAAACAAATGACCGTAAGCATTTGTTTGAAATCAGATATACAGGTGAAGAAGCTTTGCAGAATTGAGGCTATATGCTGTAGCAGCAATATATGGTTTGAAACACAGGAATCTAAACCTCACTTATATTTTTGCTCATCCCCAGGCCCTTTCACAAAAGCGGGTCACCACAAATTAGAATCTGCAATCCCTCGTTTTAGCGTGAGCATGATCAAGAGACTGAACAATAAAATTGACCTCAGACACCCTGTGCACTGGGGATGTGCAAAGTGGCACTGGCGAGGCAAAGTGAGGTGGAGTTTATTAAACTGTGACTTTTTATTGGGCTCTGGAGCAATTAGGTGCTCTTAGTAGAGTGGCGGGGCTGCAGGGCTTTTTTTAGCTGCTTTTTTTTTTTTTTTTTTTTCCTGTGCTGTTTATTAAATCATAAATCTACAGCCTGAGATTGTAGAAATGTGTGCAGCTTTCACCGCACTCACTGCATCTTGGTTTGCACAGGAAGCCCAGCAATGGCTCTTACACACAGAACTGCATTGTATGGGAATATGGTTGTGAAATGTAGTGCATTTAAAAGCAATTTGCATTCAGGGGGAAAAAAAAAAAAAAAAAAAAGCAGTACATTGTCTAAAGAAATGTGTATATGCAGAAAATATATGGAAGCATGTATGCAAATCTCATAATGTCTTGAGACAGCCACAGTCTGTATTCTTCTGTTCTGTCAATGCATGAGAAATGAAATACATATTTTAAAAAGGCTGATGTGTCCATTTTTGGCCACGCTGGATTCCATCGCATCCTGCAGACATAGATGGATTAGTGTTTGATCTCACTCTGTTTTCTAGGTGGCACTGGCAATCTGTGCTATAAATTTGTATGGTGCCTGGAGGGTCTCTTTCATTATATTCATCTGAGTTTCCCACTAGCGGTTCTGGTTCAAGCTACAAACCTGCAAAGCAAACCAATTTGTAACTGAGACAAATTGCAGAACTGACATCCCACAACAGGAGCCCAGGAGGTGGCAAATGCATTCTGAAGCTCTGAGATTAAAAGAATAGAAAAGAAATAAAACAGTTCTGTGGTGTTTTTTTGTTTTGTTTTGTTTTTTTTTTTGTTTTTTATTTATTTAAAAAAAAAATAATCTTGAATTTCTTTAATACCATCCTAAAATGGGGCCATCCCACAGCTAAAACAGAACAATTTAGAAACAATTAGTTCCACAATGGGATGTACCATTTATCTGTAGAAACATTGACTATGTCTGCTTTGTAATAGGTTGGAACAGAACTATGAAATTTATTGGGAGTTGGCTAATATGTATGCATATATGTCTACACGCATAGAAATATATATGTACATGAATGAGAAAGAATGTGTGTACACGTGTGAGTGCTCACAATTCAGGGGTGTGTTTGTATATCTAAGTCAGTTAAACTTGATGGTCCCTTCCAACCCAAGGCATTCTGTGATTCTATGAAAACAAATTGGTGTGTGGATATGATTGTGGATGAAACTCAAACTTGTAATTATGCGTGTATATCCTCTTACTCTCCATGTGAGCATTTCATAGAATCACAGAATCATAGAATGGCCTAGGTTGAAAAGGACCACAATGATCATCTAGTTTCAACCCCCCTGCTATGTGCAGGGTCAACAACCACCAGACCAGGCTGCCCAAAGCCACATGCAGCCTGGCCTTGAATGCCTCCAGGGATGGGGCATCCACAGCCTCCTTGAGCAACCTGCTCCAGTGTGTTATACTTGGTAGCTGATGGATTAAGCAGAACAAAGTTTGCATGTCTCTACAACAGAGATAGTTTAATTATTTAGACAAATGTCAAAGAGGAGCATATGTTGTCTCATAGTTCATAGATGCTTTCGTCATTGGTAGTGCCCTTAGGTTTCAATAGGTAGCAGTGGGTTTGGTATTAATGTTGCCATGATTATAACGTGGCTTTTGTGGGTGTAGGAATAGGTTTAAGGTGCACCACAACCCATACTGTAAGTCAGACTTGGAGACCTGGTCCCATCCATCATTTATCAGTGTGTATTTTGAAAACTTGAACGAAATTATTTATCAGCGTACTGTTTTTTAATATCAAACTGATGTCAAAAATCATCACGTATAACAGTAGCATCGTTGGGAAGATGAGCAAGAATGATGGAAAACATAAACTTGTACAGAAATGTCTTGGATTCAGTATGTACTGAGGTGAAAGGAAGCATTAGGCCACTGGGCTCAAAGCGACGCATCCCTGTAGATGGCCCAAAGCAGCAGTTTTCAGACAGACACTCAGGTAGTTTTTATTACTTGTTTTCCTTTAGAAAAGTTGTAAGATCTCAGGTTCACAAGGTAAAAAGCTCTGGAAGTTCCCTGACAAAGGCAGCTGCAAGAGGATAATAGGACTGAATCTAATTGAGATATTTTTGGCACTTTTCCTGTAAATTATAAACAATGCTGTTTGGCTGAAACTGAGCCATTTTGTAGAGATGCTTTAATTTCTTATTAGCTGGAAGATTCTGAGATCCAAGCTGAGCCTCTCATATACCACCACCCCCATCACTCCCAAGGAGGTGGCAGGAGAGGGATGGGATTGGGTTGAGGAAGGGAGAGTGAGGGGAGGGAAATAGAAAATCTGGACTGTTCATGCTGTCATGTTCCTGCTGATTTTCTCTGTTGTTAATTGAGTCTGTAAAGCTTCCAGCTTATTAGACACAGAGGAAATTCCAGAAAGGTAAATTAAATATAATTCTTAGCTAGAAAAAGTGTTTTATCCTGGGGAAAAAAAAACATCCCTACAGAGCAGATGCTCTTTCTTGGGCTGTTCTAAAACCTGGGGGCCTGCCCTGAAGGATAATACCGAAGTCTGCATGTGTAGAGGCCTGACATGAGAATGTCTTTTTCCACAGTGGCAGGAGTGATCCTCTGGGTCAGATGATCTGATGTTAACATCTAAGGGAAATCCATGTTTCATGGCTGTATTGTACCGAACACAGCACGCAGTGAAGCCCTTCCTAGCACAGAGGAGGTTGTAGATAAAATATGTTGTAAGATTACTCCAGCAGCTGAAAGTCAGGTAGGAGCATTGCAGCTTGGTGGGTGATGTAGTGATTGGAAAATATAGTGGGGCTGTTAGCTCTGCACTTGTCTGAAGACACAGCGTGCATGCTTATAAGGTGAGACATCAGAGGCTGAACCCCGAGGATGAAAACTGAGCTGTGATCTGCTCTTGTTTGAGAACCCTCCTCCTGCAGCTGATGGGCTGTATCCAGGAAGGTGGCCCCTAAAAGCCAGGATGTGGCCACGCATGGGGCCCTGGGTGGACTGGCTGCTGAGCGCTTGATGTCACGTGGCAGACACCCTGTGTGAGCGAAGCAATATCCTCCAGCCAGCCGGGAGCCGAGCGCTGCTGCACAAGCTGTGCATTGTGTGCTGCTAAGTCTCTGTCACTTTGAGAAACCGAATATGTTGGTGCGGTTTCCTCTGCGCTGTTGAAATGAAGCTGCTGGTGAGGAGGCTCGTGCCTGGCTGGCTTTGCTGAGCCACAGCTGACAGTGAACGACCCTGGCTGTTTGGGGCAACTGGATCCCAAAAGGCCTTCTTCTGAAGCTCCCGGTGTGCCACAAGTGATTTTAGCCTAACACATTTCATAACCTTGGAAATGAAACTCAAAGAATAAATTTCTCTTTTGACCACTGCTGGAGTCTCAATAGCTCATTTTTCAAATCTGTACCAGCACTTTAGTGAGCATGAGGAATGATGGTTTGGGCTGATATCTCCTCTCTCAAACCCCTGTTTGCACTGGAACAGCACCATCATCTTTCTGATAGGGATGGCAAACTTGAGTCAGTGCTTAGAGCAGATGCTGCATCAAAGGTAACTGCACTGTCATTCCTTTCAGCTGGAAGCATACCTGTAATTTTAGGATTAGCAATAGAAATTTGGGTCTTTGTCAGATGCTTTCATACCTGCTTTTTTTCCCAGTGAGTTATTTATCAATCCTCCTGCTGTATATCAATTTGGGGAAGATGTGCAGTGCCCTTAAATAGTCATTGAGAAATCAATGGATTTACATCAGCTGGAAATCTCAGGGTGAGAGGATTGTGAATGCTTTGCCTGGTGTGTCCATACCTCCTGTCACTATTCTGACTGCCTGCAGAAAACCAAGTCAGCTCTCTGTGTAAAGCAGGGATGCCAGCTCTTGGAGCAAAAGACTTGTCAAAGTGCTTTGAGATCTGAGTTGGAAGGATGTATGCTTTGTTATATGTCTGTTTGTCAAAATTGTGTTCTGTGTCTGCACTAAACAAGCAATGCATATATTGTGGATAACCCTCTGTGGAGCAACACGGTCATTAATGAGACTGAGCTATACCAGCCAACAAGAGTTTTGAAGGCAAATGGAAGCCTTCCACTCTTCCTTCCTCCTATCCTTGCCCACAAGCACGAGAAGCTCTTATTCTGTACCTGTAATAATGGCATTTACTATCTCTCAGGAGAATCAGGCATCTATCACTTACTCATAAGAACAGTTCTGGAAATTATTTCAGAAGTCTACCCTCTTGCCCTTGCTGAGATATCTTTGCCATTTTTTGGCAGAATTTGCCTATTGGCTTAAGTAAGCGTCTTCACTATGGGAGATTTACAGCATCCCCCAACAAACCTCTCGAATGTTATCTTTAGCACTGGAAAAAGCTCTCCCCAGTGCCTGAATTAAATCTTCCTTGCTGCACTTTCAATCCTTGAGTTCTTGTTCTGGTCACTGTCATTGCGGAGAACAAATCAGTTCATAGCTATTTGCAGCAACCTTTATGAATTTGCAGATCTCTGAACAATTCTGTTCTCTTCAATCTCTTCTCGCAGGTACAGTCCTTTGATTATTTTTATCCTAGTCAAAGCATTTCCTTCAGCCACTCAGTTTTTTTATTCCAAGTATGGATGACACAGATAGATACACAAGTTCAGTGAAAGAGCATGTTTGGTTGACCAAAGGAGCTCATGAGTCTTGAAAGCTTTCCTTTATAAACTTGGTACCATCAGTCTAGTCGCTATTTTGGTAATTTCTTATGTCCTTGTTTCAGTCTTCCTACACTAAATCTAGTATTTATTTTAGAAGGGTGAAACCTCAAGGAGTACTAGCGCTCTCTTTTGTTTCCTTTTGAGATAAATGGTATGTTGTCTTTCCAATTTCAGATGGCAGCAGGTGACCAGCAAGGACATAACAGTGAAATACATAAAAATCATAGGTATGGGGGAAAAGTCTCAATGTCAGAAATGGCACAAACCAGTAAAATCTGGGTCGTACTTTAATGCTTATGGTAGTTAGGCACTGCTTGACCCCTATCCTAAAAGTTTTGTTTCTATGGCAGCTTTACTTCCTAGCTCCGTAGTTTTCAGATGTATTCAGCAGTTTACAATGGATTAGCTTTGAGCTGTCTGCAAAAACACAACTAAGAAAAGCAAGCTGATTGTCACGCAACTGAAATGTGCATCTGTGGTTTCACTAGAAAGCTTTTAGGAACTGCATAACGAAAAAGGGTTAAAACCACTCTTTCCGTTGCCCAAGAGACCCTCCCTTTTCTAAAGTAAATAAATGCTGTTCATACTCTGTCACTCGGCTGTAAGCCCCTTTCCTGTAGGAGTGCTTTCTTCATTCTTCAGCAGAAAAAGCTAAAGAGGAGAATAACTGTGAATATTTAAGTTCTTGATGCTCAGAAAGATTAAGATCTGGTCACCTTTATTGTTACCTGCTCATTAAATGCAGTAGGAAGTCCAAGAATATTTTGTAGGATGAGAAGAACAGATGTATTTCAGTAAGATCATGTGTAAGCAGCTAGTGAAACTAACGTAGGCTGTAAATGACTCCCTGGCACTTTGAAAGGTTGCTTTCCTTAATCATACAATCAAATAATTCATGGGGTCATAGAACATTTGCAAATAGTCACAGGTAACCGTTCCTGCAGAATAGCAGGTGAATGAGGAGTCATAAATAATTACAGAGCCTCTTCTTTGCCTTCAGTGAGCTTGGGATGGGGACACGGTAACTAGCTGCCAAATGAACGGCGAGCTAAACATATTTGCATAAGCTATTTGTTTCATAGTTGTGAATGCTGAACACACTGGAAGCTTTTACAGCCTCCTTGAAGATCATTTGAAGCATATAAAGATAAATTATTTAGGTAAATAATGCGCAAGAAGCAATTTGACAAGATTTAGTTTCTACTGTTCTGAAAGGCAAGGGCTTAAATATCATTGTAATGATATTTAAATGAAAAATCGTGACTTATTTATTGTACAGAGTTTTAAAGACTGGGAACGTTTGCTGAGCCTCTGTGAAGCATTATGAATCACCTGTAATAGGGGTCTCGCAGTGACACTAATAAAAAGGCAGTGGCACATCCAGGAAACATTATAGGGCTCATTTATAAGGACTGAGTTTTCAGCTGACAGAAATGAGAGGGCAGAGGAGACCTGAGTTCTTCTTTTCCCTGTCAAAGCAGAACTCGTGTTAGAGGTGGTACTCAAGAAAAGCTTAGGAAGTTGAAAAAACCCATCACATTTCTCATAATTTAATTGCTCAGCTTAGTTACAAGCCTTGAAAAATATCTCAATGTTGTTTTTTTTTTTAATTTTGAATCCTAGTGTTGGGGACTGGATGGCTTTCAGTAGTAATCGATAATAGTCGGATGTATTGCTCAGAGGGTGCTTTCTTTGCTGGTTTTCAGAAGGAATGGGAGCAAACAGATGGGTATGAAGAAAGTTCTCTATAGAGAAACTTCAAAGCTCTGTTTAGTCTGTAGGAAGCTAATCAGCAAACTTTAGCTGGAAGCCATCAGGGCTATTTTTTGGTGCAATTTTCATAAGCAAACACTGGCATGCAATACCATATTTGCTATTCTTTTGGGACTTTTTTTTTTAGTTTGGGAATTAATGATGCTGTACCTGTAACTCACTTTTAAGTATGTAATTTCAAAGAATACCGTATTTTTTTTTCTGGCCTGTTGGTATATTGCAGACTTGAAGAAAGATTGAACGAGAAGTTTTATTAACTGTAGCCATGGCAATTTCAAAGATACTGGTTGTGCTGGAAGCTTTTCTGACAGGACTTATTCATAATGGCCTGAATGTGTTGAAGGCAGCGTGATCTATAGCTTTTAATCAGCTAATAGATTGAACCTCATGGTGGAACTTAGCTGGATTCAGTTAGAATCAGAACAGAAAGGATTTTGCAATTTTACAGTCTGGGGCAAGTTTCTGAGGAAAGCAGCGGCGTCGTTCCCAGCTGCTGGATGACAAGGCCGTGTGCAATACAGAACAAAAGGCCGTGTTTAGATGAGGTTTGCAGAAGCCTTTGCTGGGGCCTTTGCCCTTGTCCCGCTTTCGGATTTTAGATCTTTATTTGGCAGTGTTTTGGTCTTGCTACAAGTAAGAACAAGTAAAGCAGAGCGTTGAGAGATTACTGTGATTCAAGGATGGATTTCCACTGTAAAGCTTTATAATCTGTCATTTTCCCCTGGGCCTGTGTGTTCAAATAGGTAGAAAAAAGAGCCAGTGAAGAGAAATATGCAGTAGTTAATGGGGGGTCTCCACACCTTATCCTGGTCAGTGCCACGACACAGGTATGTATAATAGTGTCGGAGGCTGTGTACTGGAGTTTCTAAAAGTTGTCTTGTGAAGGTTTCTTCATGTTTGAGAACTCTTGGTATTGATTAAAAAGGTTCCACGTTTCTATTTTCAGTTCTGTCGGCTGTTTCCTTTGTTCTTTTAGTCCAAGCTTCCAAAACTGGTATAAAAGAAAAAGATCAGGTTGCATCAGGAGAACAGGAGTTGCTGAGAGGTAGAGAGGAGAAGTAATTCTGCTCAGAGCAGAGTTCTGGTAGGAAGGTGAAAATTGCCCTGTAGAGGTGAATTCATCAACTTTACCGTATGGGTGACGAAGGTCCCAAGTTCTGTAGCACAGGCACTTGCCACATGTAGTTGCAAGGTAAGACATGTCTTTTTTTTTTTTTTTTTTTTCCCCTCCTTTAAGAAATATCCAAAGGACTGAGCTGAAGATTGGCCAGCATGACTGCAGGTGATGATGCTGGTGGTCACGCTTACTCTGCTTTGGCTAGAGCTGGCTTGCCTGCTCTTCCTAGTTCTGTGCCTGTAGGGTAGAACAGTATCTTTTCACTTTCAACAATCTCAGATTTCCTCAGTGTTAAATGTCATCTTCACACCTGGCATTGCACAATGAGAGCACTGTATTTTAAATGAGATTTCCCTGTCCCTGAAGAGTGGGGTGCTGTTACAAACATAGCATGCCAAGCTGTCAGGCACTCCCATATGCTGCTTAAGCCACCAGCAGCAGGTGGGAGCATCCCGACTGCACCCTTCCTGCAGAGAGCAAGGCAGGGCTGTGCAACGGTGAAGGATGTGGTCAAAGCAAAAGAATAGGTAGAGGTTCTTCCTCTCCATGCAGTGATGCCATGTGGGGTGACTGGTGGAGAGAGCAGGTCAGGGCAAATAGACTTTCAGTTGCTCTTCATGTAATTCTCCTACTTTCTTTGTCCTTGGATGCCCTTCTTCTCT
>JAOWBP010052478.1:0-12927 GCA_028571105.1 Tragopan temminckii
CCCCCCCCCCCGCCCGCCCCCCCTTGGGGCCTTTTTTTTTTTTTTTTTCCCTTTTTTTTTTTTTTTTTTTTTTTTACCCTGGTCCTTTCGCGAGCTCTTTACAAAAGCAGCCGAACAAAATAAACACTTTCCGGTGCACTCCTTTTTCCCCTCACTCCCCACGTCAAAAAAAGAGAGTAATGAGGAGAGCGGTAGGTAGGGGGGAAAAAAGGAAAGGGGAGAAAAAAAAAAAAAAACCTCAGGTGAATTATTGATGAGAGACAGGTGACGAAGAAATAAAACCACTCCACGTTGCCATGATTTCTGCTTCTGTGTCCCTGCTTCGAGCTGGAGATGCGGGCGCTCACCCCGCCGTCTGATCCGGGTCCGGTACAGCTGCGGGCTCCGGCTGTCTCTGCCTCTCTCTCTCTGCCACAATCCCCAAAGAGTTATGTCACGACGAGCCTGCCCATCCCTCACCTAGCTGGGCTCCATTAGGACGGACCTTCCTCTCGGAATTGCCCCCTATAGACGCACACATTCGTCCTCCCAAGCAACTTTTACGGCAGCAGTAAAGCCGAAGGGAAAGCAACAGATTAGTGCAACGTCTCTTGTTAAAAGGAGGCGGGGGTTGGAGTTGCAGCCTGCTTGGGAAGCAGCATCTCGACCTGCGGGAGTCTCCCAGGGCACAGACCCGTGAGTTGCTTGGCGGTTTTGTTTTGGCACCGCGCCCCGACCCGGCGCTGCCCAGCTGGGGCACGGAGCCTGTCAACCACAGCCTGTCAACCACTACGAGCAGCCTTCAGTCGCTTCTTGTTCTCAGCAACCTCTGCCCGGAGCTGCCAGACCCAACTGGAGTTGCTGGAGCTGTGGCCACCAGCACTGCCCACCACCTTCAAGAAGCCGTAGAGCAGCCCCAAAGTCCCCTTAGCCAACAATAAATACAGTCTTCTGCCAAATTCTGAAAGCCAGATGCAAATTTTAAGAAATCCCTTAGCTCAGACAAGAGTTAAAAAAGAAATTGCACTGTTTTCTAGGAACGCACTGATATCCTTTTCTTCCAGTGACACCGACAACAATGAAAAGTCAAACTGAGAAGAGCCACTTGCTGCAGACAAGGAAAGGAAACAAAGATTTGCATCATAACATTATTTCTTTTGTAGAAGTTGGATCTGCAGATAAAAGGATTTATGCCCACGCACAGGAACACCTGTCTGGAGAACCCTTGCAAAGCAGAACTGTGTGAAAACAGCAAGATTCTGCTTCACACTGTTTTGTAAATAAATACATCTGTGTAAATAATCCCATGCTATTTCAACATCTCCCCCTTAACATCTCATCCTTACCACATGCTGCTCTGTACCCTTTCAGCTGTGCACCAATCGCAGCTAATATACATATGGCATAGATACACCTTCCGATTGGAATTTTAAACTTCTGACATTGTTGAAAGTTCCATCATTTGTCCAAAACTCAGAATTTTGCAGTCATTTCAGCCAGATTTGTCTCAGTATCTTTTTGCTGTGAACAATGACATCATCTCTAGGTGGAATAGGTGCAAGCTGAATCAGATGTTCAGAAGAGGACTTCCCCATCTCCCTGCCTGCAGCTGCACACACTAAGCCTCTTTGCCATGCCATGCCATGCCATGCCATGCCATGCCACCCCACCCCACTCCCTCGCATGCCATGGGGCTGATTGCACAGCACAGCCCCCAGCTGAGCACTGCTCACTTCTGTGCTCTTATCCCAGTGCTGTGCACACATTGTTGTACATACAGGTTACTTCAGCTGTGTGAACACATTAGTAATTAAGTGTACAGCCAATTACAGCTAACTGCTCTCCTGCACAGCTGGTCCCAGGACCTGCAGTTAGCTTACTGGTTTGCTGGCTAAATGCAAAACCAGCTCACCTGGCTAATGAGCTTAATGGGCCTTAAGAAGATTCAACAATTATTTTATAAAGTAAGTTCCCCTCAATTTGTTTAAACATAAAGTGTATGGAAATATATATATGCACATGGCTGGAATGGCTAAAATAAACAAAGGCTTTTGCCCATGAAGTCAGACAGATGCAGAACCAAGCTGGCATTTTCCTTGCTTCATTTTAATCTACTTTGTAGACCTCTATGTGTGTGTGTGCTTCATCTCTGGCACTTTGCTTGGCTCCCTAAGCTTCTTCCCTCTGTTTGACTATTTCGAACTTTGCTCTCATCACACAGTCCCATCTTTGAGTATTTCTTTTTGAATTTCTGCAGGAGCAGAATAAAGGATACCAGGAAAAAATATTTGTCTGCTCATATTTTTGGTACTTGTTTAATTTCCCTGGCATTCTGTTACAAAATAACTAAATGACTAAATAAATAATAGTGCTTTGATGACTGGAAATGGAATTTAGAAGTTGTGTGTGAATCTTAGAGGTGATTTACAAAACGAAGTCAGCAGGATGTCCGCCTGTGTGTGGGGATACAAATGTTCAGCTCTGCTGACAGCGTTGGCATTTCAGCTCTTTATTCAGCATTTCTCACCCAGCCAAACCCTCTGTTTGCTCAGTGCTGCAGACCTGAGCACACGCCAGACCTGAGCACAGTGCACATCAGGGCTGGAGGTGCTCCTGGGCAGGTTCTGCAGTCATGTCCAGCAGTTTGTTTCTGCAGCTACTGGATGGAGGTCTGCAAATAATCCACAGCTATACTGAGTCCAAAACGCTTAGTCCAGATTTACATCAGTGTAAAGCTAAGACCCTGCCAGTTCATTCTACTCCTTCATAGGTCAGTTGTTCACACCATCAGTATGTTGGTGAATTTCATCATCAGTCACAGCTGGGGACAGCCCACAAAGAGCTTGGCTTTTCTTGTGTGAATTGTTATTCAAAATCTATCCGGAAAATCTCCTGCTAATTTATATGTATGCCCAAAACATTCATAAAAAGAGTTTTTGTGGACTAAGACCAAAAAATCACCTTGTGCACGTACAGACATTAACGCCTTTATGGCAGGTACTCAAAGCTTTATAACTTGTAACAAAGTAAATTAAATTCTTGGTTTATTACTACATTTCAGCTCATGTCTAGAAAGAAAAAAAAGAAAAAAACCCTCCTATTTGTGTTTTTAGCTAAGTTACCTGATACATTTTGTGCAGTTTTAGGAAATAAACAACTTTTGAGGCACTCTGTTGACCTATGCAATGGTCTCAGACTTTCAATTGCGTTTGAATGAAACAAGAAGTGTGCATTTTGCCAAGGTGGAATAAAATCAGATAGGGTCAGAAAATAAGGGAAACAAATAGCCTAACAGGAAAATTGTTCTTTTTCAGTAGGAGGGAAGAGGAACGAACTCGGTTTGCTGCCTGCTCTGATCTTCAGAGCCCGCTCCCCCAAGCAATGCAGGCACAGAACGCACAGGATGGAGTCTGCAAAGGATTCAATGATCTGCTGGCACTCAATTTAGCTTACACTGTTGAACACATTCTGTTGATAGAGTTTGCTAGCACCGTGTCAAGAAAACCACAGAAAATTAGATAGTGAAGTGGTGTAATTTAGTGCATCTCCTTTGACATCAACAGAAGCGCACAGATTACCTCCCCTCAGGAGAATTTGTCCCGGAGAAATTGCTCACAGAGTGGCTTTCATAGCAAAAGCCAATGAGGGAATAGTTTGCTTTAAAAGATGTGCCTAAGAGAGTGCATTAGGAGTCTGCCCATTGGCTGCACATCTTGTTTGATGTTCAGAAGGGAGAGATTGTACTGGAAGACTCATGATGATAATGGAAGTCATGGAGAAGGGCTCAGCACTAGGATTTTTAGTGCCATCTATTGAAATGTGCCAACTCGAACAGAAGAGAAAAGGCTGTCAAGAACAATAAATATCTCTTTGTGGCAGTGAATGCTTTAAAAAGATGCAAGGAAGAAAGTAATACGTTTATTTCACAGCTAAGGAATCAGATCCATTGAACCCACCAATTTCTCTCCCTGGACTGTAGATGTCTGTTCCAGGAGATTGTTTTTTTTTTTTTTTTTTTAACTCTTCTTATGGAGAAATGAGGCTCCTCAGCTCACATTCTGTGTTTCTTTTTGTCCTCAGCTGATAGCCCCTGGAAACTGCTTCCTAGCAGTGTTCTGGGGAAGCAAAATGCCCCAAGGACTACAAAAACCATGAGTTTCCCTAGGAATGAGCCCCTGTTGGTGCCAGCTCCTCAGCCCACAGCTCTGTCCTGAACAGAAGCAGTGTGCTCTGCCTTCTGTATCTGGCCTCTCTTTATATAAGCCAATGATCTTTCAACATAAAAATATACAAACATATCTTGAAATAGTGTCTGTCACTTCCACCTCCTCCCTCCAGTCATCATGTTTCATGTGCAGCTCAGCAGCACTCGACCAATTTTGCACAGCTGTAATGGGAGAGACTGAAGAAGACAAAATAATAATAATAATAATAATAAAATAAAACCCAATAACTTTTCTAAATGTATAAATTTAATTCCCCAAGATGTCTGTTCTGCCCAGCACACCCACTCTGGTACGGCACAGAGAAGCACTGGTCAGCCCAGCAATCTGCAGCTCAGCAGGGCTGCTCCACTGACAGCTGCACTTCAGCTTGCGGAGTACAGGCGGCACAGGTGGCTTGCGTAGGGCAAGTCTAGTAAATCCAGAATCAAAATGGTTTTGTTTGTTTTTAATTTCCTTAATCAGCTTAATTCCTAACAGCAAAGGAAGACGTCAGATTGTTTTGGATGGCAAGATTCCCAAAAACAAAGTTTAATGTCAGCAGTACTGACAGCAGCTTGGGATATTAGCTGGGAAGTATTTACTGCCTGAGACAAGTTTCTGCTTTTAAATGAGTCAAGCAAATTTCTATCTGTAATACCAAGCAGGACTGCATCCTCTTTCAGATTTCACATTTCATAATATGCCAAAAGTAAGCTTGGTGCCTTTTGTAGGGCAGTAGTTAGCCCAAACTTACAAATACTACAGATCTGGAAGGCAGCTCCTTGTAGGAGTGCTCCATCTGAGTTCACTCCTGGAGCCTCACCTCACACATGGGTGTTTATGGCTGCAGGTTTGCAGGGTGCTGCTGTCAGCTGCTAAGGAAGGGTTCCACAGAAATTGTCTGCAGAGACATTTAGAGCTTGTCTATAAAAACACTGAGGTGTAACAATTATTATTCTGAACAAACAAATACCATTAAAACAGAGTGAGAGTTGGCTCAAAGAGACTTAGAAAAAAAACACCAATATGATGCAAAATATTATTTGGGAGGAAAAAAAATGCAGAAGGGAATGAGCTGTGTTTGTTTCTTTTTACATATAAATCAGATGAGCTCTGACACTCACAGACACAGAAGAAATGTTTGAGAAAATGGAAACGTGTCTCCTCCGTAAGCTCCCATTCCTTGGGAAAGTTTCGTGTCCTCTGGAGGGGCAGAGCTTCTTGCCAAGAAGGTATTTGGTCATTAATTTTTTAAACGATTGCTGCAGGATATTCATGCAAAGACACAGATATCAACTACTGTGTAGAATATATTTTTAATTGGAAGAAGCCATGCCAGCTGAGCTATAAAACAAGTACAAGCTGTTAGGTATAATAAGAGAGAAAAGAAACTGGGGGGAAAAGTGAGTCAGGAGGAAAAAAGGAGAAAACAACTTAGTCAAAAGAGACTCCCCAGCACTCCTGAGCTAAAGTAATGGCAGAAAAACATGAAACTTATCATGGCCATCACGAATGCTGTTCAGGGATGCAGGGATCTGGATGCCATGGAAATGGCACTTGTATGCAGGGTTATCTTACACGATTCACATATAAATGAAGATGGTTCTGATTTTGGAGAGGGAATAACGCACATCAAAAACTGCAAGGGTTGTTTATGATGTGCACATGTGCTGGAAGAGGAACTGAATTTTCCTCTGCTAGCCAAAAAAAAAGTGATCTTCAGCTCCTGACACATACAGATGCTATAGATCCTGATATACAGGCACTGCTGACTTCAGTGCCAGCCAGGTGTCACTATTCCAACGCTGACTTTGTAGAAAACAAGTATATTTTCTCAAAAACAAAATCCCTCCATTTGCTTCTTTAATTTTTTTGGTTGGTTGGTTGGTTTGGGGATGTCTATTGAGTCTATTGAGCTTCTGCCTCGTTTTTTAAAAATTCCCCTGAGATGAGAGGTGGATTTAAAGCAGATGAATTAAGCAGTGATGCCCGCTGGCATTCACAGGAGGCTCCAGGTTTGCCTCTTAACTAAACACAGCTGGAAGAGCAGCTGCATCTTTGCTCATCAGCACACCTGCATAACACCTGGACCTGGATAGGGAGAGATCTCACACGGTACTGGAGAGAGCATTCTAATAGCAATTTTAGGCTTAGATGCTTCTAAGCCTTTCAGAGAGGATAGCTCTAATTTCTTTCAGTATTGAAGCCAAGGAGACTGCTCAGCATTTCTACCTGTTAGACTTTCTGTAAAAGCCAAAATACTGTGAGAATTGGGCAGGCAGATCTAAAATAAGTCGGAGAACACACATTTTATCAATCAATGCTGTAAAACTGGTAGAGATAAATGCAATGCTTTATCAATGTCTTCTTAGGACTATTTTCTGCTTTCAGTGTTCAATGCATCCCTTTTTGTTTATGCATTTACAGCCTTCCTTTTCTCCCTGTATTTTTGAGCTGCAAGTAATTATTCTAATTAAAAATATGGAAAAGCCAACAAATGCAACAAAAGTATTTTCGCTTTTGAAAACCATCAATAATTACTTTCACCATGCATTACTTAGATGCCTCATGACTTGTTTTTATTTCACTTCTCTGAGATTGTTCTCTTCCTACCAGTGCAAATTTCACACACTGATTGAATTCCACAGTATTTTATCCAAAAAAAAAGCAATGCTCTGTTGTACTACTTTGGGAGAAACCACCTGCCAGGTTCTTTCTCCGTTAAGTACTGAAGCTGCAGTGCTCTAATGTCTGAAGACAATCAAGATATTCTGCTAAATGTATTTAAAAAAAAAAAAAAAAAAAAAACTACAGAAAAAAAATAATTAAAAATTAGATCACCATATGTAAATTTATTCACTGTAAGTAACAGTTGAAACTTAGGCAGAAGACTGGATGTCAAAGACAAAAAGAAAAAGAAAAATTACAAAATACCAAGAGAGTCTCCTTTCCAAATGTACAGGTATCTGTAGGGGCATGCACAGAAAAAAGTGAGCCTCATAAGAGACCTGCTATCCCACAGGTCTGAGACCACTTGCAAAACTACACGTTATAAATTGAATATATCTTTAAGTCGAAATATACTACTGTACAAACTATATGGAATGTGCACCTTATTGGCAGGGCAACTTTCCAAACAATTAACTTAAATGTAGTTTCCTACACTTCACTCTCCCCTTTTTATGAGTAGTGTTGTCCTTACTGCATGACTTCAGCACAGGCCTTCCTAAACTCACTAATAAATGTAGATATCCATCCAAACAGCTCCTGAGAGTCCAGGTCTTGTGGTTCCCCAAATTTTACCTGTAAATTTAAAAGAGAAATATATTGAACATCAGTATTATCCAAATAAACTAATCCGTGTCCAAGATTGTAATGTAATGAAAAGAGCAGGAGAAAGGCTGAATACTTTCATCATCATTATTGACCAATCAGAAAACTTAGAGCTGGGCAAAATGTCCATTAAACTGAGATCTGAAACACCTGAAGCAGAAGTGGCCATGGGAGTTGTAATTAAATTACTGCAGTAACTGTTTCCTGGTTCTCTGCACAAAGCAGCTTCTCTGGCTGGACTGCAGATCTACCACCAAAGAGCAGAAAACATCTACATTGGCAAGGTTCTTGGGTTTGCAGTTTTTTAGATGAACCCATCCATAAAAGAAAAGAAGCACATTAGGGAAATGGTTTCTATCCACTATGGAACCACGGTGGACGTGATAGCAGCAGATTTAAGCCAAAGTGCTTTATTTTTTTGTCATTTTGTTTGGCAAACAAAAAATATCATGTTTACGTGGATATTTTGGAAGAAAAGTTAATCCATCAAGGAGACACCTTTCCCTGTTCTCTTCATCCCAAAAAGCTGAACAGATCGGAAGACTTTCAAAAGCAACCTGAATATTGGCATCACGTTTACTCTACTGCGAAACAAGAGGTGAAAGGCAATCATACTACAAAGTTAATTACTAGGAGAGGGATTTCTGCATTAATTAAAATCACTTCCACGTGTATTTTCCAGTTCTAGGACAGAAAAGTAATTTTAGTCTTAAAATCGTTGCTGAGGTTTAATTCAAGAGGTTTGTCGACATTTCCAAAGATCCTCCTTAATGGTATCAGTGAGTTAAAGAACATAACTGCATTTAAAATGGTTTTCTAATTGGGCAGAAGACATAGAGAACATGCTCCAAAGTTTTCCATGGAAGGTTTAAAAAAGACACCTTATGTTGCTACAAGTTCTTGTCTTGCCTGTAATAGAGAGCTACCACATAACCAGGAGGTACAGCTCTCCCAAGGCTGAGCAGCAGTGTAGATGTATTTCCATATTGTTTGGACAGCTATCCATCATTACCTGTACATCTAAGATGCTCTTGGGAGCAAATCCTCTGCCAGGAACTTGGAAACTCACATATAATCCAGTCACAAAAACTTGCACATTAACCAGCAATACCTGATTAATGGTTTGGTCTGTTGTGTTCCTAATTGCACCTCCTGGGTGCTCCAGGTTCCTGATCCTTGGCACACCTCACCACTCACCTATGGCGTACCATCAATTAAACAGCAATGAGAGAAGCATTTCCTGAAGCTAACGACCATCCGTGAGAAGTTGATAGCCCACGGCTATTCCACAGGCAGTTACCTCCAATTTATTGTTAATTCCATAGAAGTGTCACATGCCAAGGTCATTATTGACTTTATAAGCAGAATATGAAATCACAAAGGTAGGCCTGTGGATTTTTGTTTCATGAGCAATGTGATTGCCATGGCTACATACAGCCTGTTTCCACATCAGATAGTCCCCAGGTGAGCAGGGCTGTTCCTTCCTGGCGCTGTTCAGCTGATGGTCTGGGCTTTGATCACCCATCCTGTTTTATATTTGCTTTACGTTTTTGCTGCCTCATAAATATACAAAAGGATCTGCCCAGCAAGAACATTATTTGGAGGAAATAAGTCCATTCAAAGCAAGAGAAATATATAAAATGCCTACCTTCAGAAAATAAGGGGAAGTGAGGGAAAAAGCAGCTGGGAGAAAACTTGTGATTCTGAACATCCACTTTTTTACATATGTACTTTTGGACCATCAACACTTTAAAAAGTGAATTATAAATCCTCAAGAATAAAAAACAACTTCTTTCAAAACATCCCATCAATGTCCACATCCCGTGGACAGTATTACTGCAAGGCACATGGAAGCATGGGAACTTCTGCATTTTTCTTCTTTTCTTAAGAAATTTAGATTTCTTTCATTGCATTTTAATATGAGACGTACCAGCACACTGCCATAAAGCTTCTTCATTTCTTCACATCTTTTTGACAGCTGGGATAGATCCCCTTCGTATTTCTGAATCAAATCCTGTAATAAAGTAAAATTTCCCAATTTGGCAAAGGAGTCTAATATTAGAGCAGATATTAAATAGTGGAAAATAAGAGAATTTAAGTCAAAATTTTCGCATCAGAACAATTTCACGTTTCACAGAAGATAAGCACGCATCAAGCACACATATTGCCTTGCAAATACGAAGGCTTCTGAGACAAAAAACAAAACCCATTAGGTGCAGCCCAGCCTTTTTGTGAGCAAGGCAGCCACTCACAGGTACCAGTTCTCACTGAGTGAAAAACAAAGCCTTAAGTTTCCAAAAAAAAAAAAAAATTCGTAATCACTACTCCTTTGTAACATATACATTTTAGATGACTTAGTATTTGTTCAAGAAGCATACTGAGCAACCAGCACATCCTCAGCTGCTTTCTGCAGTGCTCCCCTGCCCACCTCACTCTGCCATTAGCATGGGCAGAATCATCTTAGGCCAACCTATAATCACAATTCAGTCTAGCTCCTGGATGCTGTTTCTCCATGCTATTTTCCCTGCTGTCTGAGGGCAGAGGGAGTTGCTATAAATCCATACATGCTCTGAAATTGCTGTTATTCCAAAGTGCTTATTGCAGCTGACTGTGAAGCTATCTGCTCCTCATCCATTCCAGCCCGTTTGCTTGTGAAGCAAAAGCAAGAGATACAGAAGCTCTGAAAAGGCATTCCCATGCCTCATCAAATGCTATCAGATAGAAATAAAAGTCTGTTTTCCTCAGGTGCTCCCAATCCACTTGTCAGTGCAGGATTCAGCACAAACCAAGAAGTTACTTATCTTTTATCTCCAGCCCACGATAAGGTTGGGGTAATGTTACCTTTAGTTCTCTGCAGAACTGTGACTCCTGGGGTGTTGCCTTGGTTGTCCTGGGTTTGATAAGACGCCTGCACTGAGTAACATTTTCCAATTCCTTTTTTAGAACTAACAAAGGAAAAAGAAAATGAGAAATTTCATGAGCGTGCAGTTGTGTCCAAAGGAATGCAAATGTCTTATTTATAAGAGACATAAAAAGTAGGAGACTCTGGGTCTATATAACAGGTTCATCTAGAAATATTAAATTTCTGTTTTAAAATAGAAATCCTAAAGGAAGCATGGATCTTATGGGAAAGAAATAGTATGTGATCACCCCACAAGCAACTGCAGAGTAATGAAGAGGTCAATAGTGTGGTTATGCAGCAGCTGTAAATCTGATGTTCCCTAGGCTTTAGGAATTAGCTGTGAAAATAACATTCTTCCAACCTACCTTTCTGTATAGAAAAGTCAGGCTTCCATTAAAGATAAAAGAATAAAAATACTCTTTAAAACAAATGAGAAATCTTGTCAGTTGGCAGAAAGTCCTACAGCAGATTGCCATCATGAGAGCTTTGGCTGCATGGAATGGGAGGAGAGGACATAGCTTTGGATGCAGTGACTCACTCCTGAACTGACTCAGGCTGCTCGTATACACTCTGCATGAGCCCCAGGACATGTCTTGAACAACACGGTGTGAAAGGCTGGATCAAAAGCATTTCGTCTCTTTCCCTGTCTGCTCTGGAGAACAGTACTTGGAAGATAAGAGAATGCTCTATAGTGGTCCTATCAGAAATCCAGGGGGAAAGAGGCCAGTCAGTCTCCTCCAGGTCTCCTAACTCCTCTCCTTTGATAGCTCAGCTCCCAGCACTTACACCATAGTTCCCGTGCCTGTTGCACTACTCAACTGTACCAACGTGGTCTCTGGAGAACACGAGTGACTGAAGGTAAACAGTGATTGTGTGTACATGTATCTAGCTACTTACATATTCCTAAAAACTCAACTGACATTTTGTGGAACAAAGTAAAATACTGTCTTTGGTAGCCTTGAGTTAGATGCCTGTCTGCTTCCCCAAACCCAACAAAATGGGGACAAGAGTTTTTCAAATCAAAAGCTGAGAGCAACGGTCATTAAATTATGTTACAAGAAGCTGGAATGGGAATTACTAGTCTGTGGTGACTTTTGGTCAATGTCCATGCCACGTTTTCAAAAGACAGATTTTTATAAATGTTTGACGCAATGTAAGCGATTTTTATCCATGTAGGTACCTTCTCTATCAGCTCTCAAAGAGCTCACTCTAAAATCCACTGGCTTTGCTGGTCACCTTACTGTGCTGTTCAAAGTTGTAAATGTCTCCCAAAATCTGTCTTACATTTGAGTGACTTTATTCTGTCCTCTCCTACTGACTTCAGTGGTGTAGGACTCCTTTCTAGAGATGGACTCCAGTTTGGTTCAAAGACATTCTTGAACTTCTCTGCTGAACTGTGCAAAGGTTCCTCCGGCTGCACTGGCTGCTCTGAGACAATCTTACTGCAGTAACTGGGACAGAGTGCTCACGTTGCTAACATCTCTAGTTTAAAATAAACTCTATTTACCACAAGCAGTATATATTTTTTGTATTTCTGAACCACCTGGGCATGCTTTATTATTTCTTTTTAAAAATTCTTCACGGCAAAATGACAGGCTGAATATCACCATAGCAACACCTTACCTCAATATTTGTATATTTACCTCTCTTTACAAACTACAGAAGTACAATGAAAACCTGTTCCAAACGACTGCACAAAGTATGAAAATCTCTCTCTGAGTTTAGAAACCACGTTTACATACCATCAACTTCAGCACTTAGGCCTTTCATGGAAGCTGGAAAGGAAGAGAGATGGAAAAACGTGCCACTAAATATCATTCGTACTTTAGGGTGGAAGTTCCAACAAAAGTTGAGGGATTCCATTATTTGGTGGCTTTCTTCCCCTCCCTCCTCTTACCATCAGGAACAGCCTCAAATTCTGTCAGTTCCTGAGAAAATTTCACCAGATCAGGCTCATGTAAGGAGATCTGTTCCACCAGGGCATGAAGCAAGGTGAACGTCCTCTCCTTGCCCCGCAGCAGGGATAACTGCAAATAGAATGGAGCAGTAACTGACAGACCGAGCTGTTACACTTCTTTAAAAAATACAGGAGCACAGAGATGTTGATAGCTCCTGGATAGATCCGACAAGAATAGAAAGTACAACGAAATCAAATATCTCCGTTTCAATCTGCAGCTTCTCAGACATTCTTGATTAAGATCAAACTTTTTGCTTTCATATCCGTTCACCTTCATTGTGTTCTTTTGTGTTTTCTTATTCACACATTCTTAATAACTTAAGGTATCCTAAGTGATTGCAACCCATTTTGGTCCTCCAAACAGAGTCATCATTCCTTTTCATGTAAAAGCAGTGTGCTGTGTTCGTAAGGCAGTAAACTTCTTTAATTGAATCTGGGAAGATGTGCTGTGGCAGAAAATGATTTCGTTGGCATTTTTTCATTGTGATTGATACAGTACTAGAACTGTTATTAAAAAAAAAAAAAAAAAAAGGGCTGTGTCTCAGAATTGC
>JAOWBP010052479.1:0-12927 GCA_028571105.1 Tragopan temminckii
GGGGCACTGGGGGGTGGGCGGACGGGCGCTTCCCCTCCTCCTTTAGGAGCTGCACGGCTGAGGAGGGGAAGCAGATGTTGTTTTCTTCACAGAGGCTCTAATTTATGTCTGTACCCACACAGGAGGGGAAAGGAAGAGGAGGAAGGAACGGGGTTCTCTCCACAACCCCTGGGGGAGCGGGGAGACCCAGGTGGAGCTGGGCCATCTCTGGGGTCCCCCCAGCCCCGCTGTGACTCTCTGGTCCCCATCAGCTCTCACTGAGCACACAGGGGTGGGGATCTGGAGGCGCTGGCTGCATCGCATGACATAGATATCATGGATCCGGAGAGGCTCCAAAAGCAAATCACACACGTAGAGCGGTGGTAGTGCAGAAAGAAAATAATCCCCTTACGCACACTGGAGGCGAGGAGCCCCAAAATCCCACTGCCACCCATCACACCCACAGATGGGGCTGCGATGTTCCCTTGCCCCACAGATGCACTCCCCACACCTGCAGCCCCATGGGGCCGTGTGCTGCGCTTCGGGGGGGGGTGGCTGAACTCCCCCTCCTTATAATCAGCCCTGATATTAACGAGGCATCAAATTGCCTCTGATTAAAAGAACCTTTTGCAGCCCCGGCAGCGGGTGGATGGAGCAATGCTGAGCCCCCACCTGCAGCACCCACCCCCCATCCAGAGCCTGGGGCGCAGAGGTGCCAATGGGTTCAGCTGGAGGTGATGATCAACACTGCAAGCAATGTGAGCACTTGTGGGGCATCACAGCCACCCCCCAGCAGCAGGGACAGGGACGCAAAGACCCCACAGGTGAGACGTGGTGCTCAGCACCACCTGCTGCTGGAGGACCCCCATGCGCCCACCCCAGCACCACGAGATGGGGCACTGAGCTCCCTGCTCCTTTGCAGCCTTAATTTACCTCCCCAAGGTTTTCAGAGGGCAGATCCCAACCATGCAGAGATGGGACTGAACCACACAGCAACAGCTCCCACCCGCAGCATCCCTGCAGCCCTTCCCATCCCAACCAGAAATGCCCCGAGCCGCTCACAAACCCCATTGGCTGTGCCAGGGGGACACAAGGAGCTGCACACGCTCCATGAACTCCACCTCTACAGCCTCCCATTGGCAGGGCTCAGGCCTCACTGCTCCACCACCACCGAAACGCAAAGGGATGGTGCAGACCCAAAATGCAAAGGGACCCAGGCAGAGCCCAGGGGTGCCGCTGTGCCACAGCTGCAGCACCCAGCCTGCAGCCCCACAGCAACGGGACGGGCAGAGTCCAGGAGGAGCAGAGCCCCGGCCCTGCAGGATGGGCTGTGCTGTCCGGGCAGAACTAACAGCTATTATCTCCATTAAGCACCACGGCTGCCAGTGAGGAATTAATTTCCGAGCGGTGAGAGATGAAAGTTCCCCATTTTTCAGGGAAATCTGCGCCGCGCAAAGCGGCTGGAGAAAAATAACTGAAACGTGATTAAAAATGATCCCCATTTTATTAAGAATAATTCCAATTCGTCTCTCCCTCCAGCAGAATCCCCGTTCGGCGGCCCCAGACTGGGGAAAGCGGCACCGATGGGGAGGGAGACACCAACGTCCAGGATGCCAAAATCCCGGAAAATGGGGAGAAACGAGCGCACGGAGGGGTGGGAGCCGCGGGCGGAGGGTTGGCCTCATCGCACGGCCGCACCCGCCTCCCCACCGAGCTGCAGAAATCAATTCACTGCGAATGAGACGGCGGCGCTCCGGAGCAAAGCAGGACGGCGGTGCAGAACGGGCGGCCGCCAGCACCGCTCTGTCTCGTTAAGGGCAATTAACAGCGCTCCCCCACGCTGGGCGCGGGGCGAAGGCTGCGGAGCGGGGTGGTCTCAGCCCCCGCAGAGCCTTTCATTCTCACCCAAATTCAGCGGATTGAGTTAATCCGCCGGATAAAGAACGCCCCAACAAATGGAAATCTTCCTCGCCTTCCAAAAATACCTCGGTGCGGAGCAGGGGGGGCCGCAGGGCCGCTCGGCTCACAGCTCCGCTCCGCTTTCATTGCGCCGTCCCCGCCCGGCTCTAATAATACTCCATTGTGACACTCAAAGCCTTTTCCTGTCCGTGCGGTTCCGATTCTCCGCTATCAGAGAGCCCCGCTTTCCCTTCTTAACCACCGTGCGGCCGGAGCAGAAATAATCATTCATCAGAATCAGAAGAAAATCCTGGGAAACGGGGACTCGGCGCAGACCGCAGGGCCCCAAAACGGCACGGGGGGGGAGGGCCGGGACGGAGCCCCCCGCTCCTCACTGCCTCCCTTCATCGCTTTCCGGTTGTTAATTGCTCCCCCCTCCGTTTGCTGCGTTCCGCCACGCGCTGCTCCTCGTTCCCCTCTCTTGCTGCAGGTGCTGCCGGTAGTATTAACTTTTAATGTGGAGCGCTCGGGATCCGCGCGTTTGTTTTCCTCGTTACTGATGGATATTTAATTGGCGAGCTGCTGCCGGGGCGGCAGGGCATCCAGCAGGAGCCCGGTGCAAATACTGCTTGGCATTCTCCTGCTCCCTCAGCGATTGCCAAACCCGTTAAATGAAGAGGGCTGCATCAGCGCACCCCTGAGCACGAGCAGCGGGTCGGTGCCCGGCTGAGCACCCGGAGCAGCGGGACACTGCCCGCAAGCTGAAAGCCAGGGGTGCCACCTCCCTTCCACAGCCGCACAGCCCCGTGCGCGGACCTGCAGCTTCCCCCTCTGCACCCACAGCTGGGCTGCCCCGCTCCTGCGCGGCTCAGTCCCCAGCACTGCGTTCTGGTGCGGCCCAGACCCGGCACTGAGCCCCAACCTTTTCCCCCGCCCGCAGATCGCAGCTCAGCTCCACTGCAGCCCCGGTGCTGCTGTCCCCACGTCACCTGCCACGCTCACGCCGCATCCCAGCGCGGACACCCCGGGCACTGCAGCGCTGTGGGGCCTCCCCCGTCCCCACCACGCACTACACACCGTGGGCCGACGGCTTCAGCCCACGGCGAGCGGCTGCTCCCGCTCCGATGGCCCCTCCGGGGGGCTGCAGCACGGCAGGCACGCGGCTGTGACCCTCAAATGCGGGGAAACTGAGGCATGGAAACGGACAGAGCCAGCAGCGGGGCCCCGGCACGCCGCCTGCTCCGCGCTCGGTGCCGTAACCATGGCTCGCAGGGCCATTAACGAGAGCGGCTGCGATAATTAAAGACCTGTTAGCGATACAGTCATTACCGAGGGCAATAAACGCCGCCTCTGGGCTCCCTACCGCCCGGTTCTGCCCTCGGCTCCGCTCAGCGCACCGCAGCCCCGCGGTGCGAGCCCCGAGCGCAGCCCTCCGAGCAGGGCCGGGGGGGGTCAGCGCCCCCGCTCCTCCTCGCGGTGTCGGTAGCGTCGATTGCGGAGTAATTGCAGCTTAATTGCCTGCGCAGCCAGCACTGGAGGGAGGGAGCTGGGCTCAGGCGTGTGCCACGTGGGGTTCGGGCTCCCATCATCGCTGCCCCAACTGCTCCCCGAGTTCTGAGGCCAGCAAAGCCCTCGGAGAAGCCTCGGGCAGGCGCTCAGCTGTACCCCAGGATGCGCCCATCGCCCCCTACAGCCCCACGGCATCCCCTGTCCCAGCGGCACCCCGAGCGCTGCAACACCAGGGGGGAAACTGAGGCACGAAGCGCTCTGAACTCACCCCTCCCAGCTGCTGGTTCTGCTGCTCCGCGGCACCGGGGGGCTCGGCTCCCTCCCCACGTTGGTAGCTGAGTGTGGGGCTCGGCTCCCCTCCCCACGCAGCTTTGCTCTGCCCTCAGCTGGCCCTGCAGCCGCCCGGCACAGGTGTGATGAGTTCAGGGTGCTCAGCACCCACCCAGGTGCCTCATCAGCATCCCACCATAGCCCCGTGTGTTCCAGGAGTGCGGCCCTGTGGGGCCGCAGGCAGCGATGTCCCCACGCTGACCCCTCTGCTCTCTCCCCGTCCCCATCCGAGCACAGCAGCTGACTATTAGCAGTCCCAGCTGCTGCCTTGGCTCGGCGCTGTCATCTCATCCCCGGTCTGCTGGCACACAGCGATCCAGCCATCTGCCTGTCCCCACCCGTGTCCCCACACAGAGGGACAGCACCAAGGCTTCGGCTTTTCCGACGCCCCACGGTGGGCACCTCCGGCTGCCGGACCCCAAGGGGGAGGGGGGAAATGGAGCCCTGTGCCCACGACCACCCCATCCCAGCCCAACCATTTCACACGGGGCGCTCCACTCAGGCTGGTGGGCCCAGAACGCTGCAGGGAGCAGCCCAGGAGAGGGAAAGCATCTCGTACAGCAGAGCATCCCGGTGTGCGGAGCATCCCTGTCCCCAGGAGGACGCGGGCAGGGAGCGGGGCTGCAGGAGCCAATGCGGTGGCAACGGCAATGCGTCCCCGCTCACCTTCCCGGGATGTTTGATCTCCACGAAGCTTCGCACCGCTGCTGCTCCCTCCTCCTCCCCTCCGGCTTTTATTAGTTTAAACACATGGACGCATGAAAAATAAATGTTGCTCGGGAAAGACAGCGGCAGAGGGCTGGGAAGCAATTAGCATCCAAAGAGGCATAATTAGTGCTCAGAATGCAAGCGGCAGAGAAGAAATAAAGTAGCATTCGGATGCAATCAGGGTCGTGCCTGAATTACAAACCGTTAACTGAATTGCTAATTAAGCACCGTGTGTGAATCACGTCCTGTTAAGGGCCCGTAACCACGGCTGGGACGGGCGGCGGCATCGCGCCGGGCGGGGAGGGGGCTCGGGGGTCCCCAACCCCTGCTGGGACAGCAGCAGCCACGTGTCCGCGTGCCACAGCCGCGGGGTGACGGCCGCCCGCCTGCCACGACCTGCTGCCATTAGGAAGATTCGCTTCGTTTGAAGCGTTTGGACAAATATTTGTCCGGGGAGCCCCGGTGCGGATGGAGGTGGGATGGGTGCAGCCCCACATCCCCATGGCTGTGAGCTCTGGGTTATCCCCATTCCTGCACTTCCATCCACATCTCCCCAGCCCTCTCTGCCCGTCCCCACAGCATCTCCCCCGTTGCTCCGCGCCCGCAGAAAGCACCGAGCTTCACGTGCACGCGGAGCCCAATCCACCCGGGGGAAGGATTAATTATTCACATTTTATCAAATTCAGACACGTCGTTCTAAAGGTCTAACAAGCTCTCTTTGCCCAGGGGGGCAGCTACCCTCGATTCCTCTGCCTTTTTTTTCCCCGGCATTGTTTCTATCTTCACCTTCCCGTCGCCTTTTCGCCATCCCCAGCGTTTCGGCAACACCCCGATGAGCCCGCATCCCCGCTGCCTGCCCACATCCCCACGGCACAGCACCGGGTCCCACCGCGCACACCGGGCCGGGCAGCAGCTCCACGTGTTGCGGGGATGAAAGGAGGACGGCTTCGCTTGAAGCCTCGCAGTGGGGAAAGGTCTTCGGAGCGGCGCGGCGGATCAAAGGCGGCTCTTCATCTATTTTAATAAGGCTCCGCTCGGCTCCGCGCGAGGAAGGGGCTTTCCGGAGGAGATCAAAGCGCAGGAACAGAAGCGGAGGGCTCAGGGGTGAGGAAGAGGAGGGAGGAAGGAGGCCGGGTTGGACACCGCCCGGAGCTCTGCTGGAAAGCCCTCCCGGCCGAGCGGGGCTGAGGCTGTGCAGGAGGTGCCGAGGTGTGCGCCCACGGCGCGGCCGCGTCCCACAGGGCCGGCCCTCTGCTCCGCAGCTCGTCTCCAAACCCCGACTCCCATCTGCCGGGCGCACGCCCAGCGGCCATTCCCCACACCGGGGTCTCCGCACTGATCTGCGGTTGTAAAGAAATGAGAGCACGTGAGAGCGAAGCGAAGGCGCTCGGCTGGGGCTCCTGCGGTGGAGCAAATGAAGATGCAGGGCTGGAGCCCGTGTCACTCCTCAGCGCCGAGATGGGCCCTTTGGAGATGAAGCCCTTTTTCTTTTGCGGACGATTTACGACGTTTTGTTCAAAAACCACCGAGGAAGATTCCCCATTTGGATGAGCCTCAGCCCTGTGCTGGGCTCACGTCCTGAGCGGGGAGAGCAGCAGCAGCGCACGACGGCACAGCGAGCCGCATCCTGCAGGGCGGCACGGAGCCCGGCCCCGCTCAGCGTGGGGACGGTGGCAGGGATTCCTTTGATTCCAAAGGAGGGAAACCCAGCAGAGCCCACCTGCGCTGCAGGGCACGCACCTGGCTCAGTGCAGCACGCGGTCTCCCGGTGGCACACACGGTGTTCCCCGGCTCTGCGGTGCCGTGCAGTGAATGCAGCATCCCTGCGCGCACCCGGCGAGGCGAGGAGCGGCCCCAGCCCTGCTGAACCTCAGGAAAGCGCCGGGTCTGATGGCCACCAGCAGATGGCAGCCCCACGGCCCCCTCCCCAATTGGGGCAGCTCCAATCCCCGCGCGGCCCCGGAGGAAAAGGAAGGAGCCGCCGCTCCGGGGAGCCAGCGGTCCCCATGGGAAGCCGGCTCTGCTCCGTGTTCCTCTCTTCCTGGGGCCACGGTATCGCCCCGTGTGCCACAGAGCTCCTCCTCGCTGATGGCTCAATTATCAGCATTCAGCTCCCGCCTGCCCGCAGATCCTGTAATCAACGTCTGCGTGTGTATTCTGGCAAAATTAATCATAATTGCTGAAAGCAAGGCACATCGCACTTGTAACTTTGGTCCGTTAATTAGGATTCTGTAATTGGATACAGCGCTGCCTGTAAATCCAATTACCTGGGATCAGAGCAGCCGCGGCCGGGCAGCAGGGCCGGGACCCCAGGGGCCGTGCAGACCCACAGAGTGCAGCAGCCCCAGGCTCTGCTCCCAGCCCCGGTGCCACCCCGAGCTCTGTCCCCAGCGCAGCCGTACGGGACCACTGGATCCAACCCACCCCGGGCAGCCAGGACAGCACCAGCTGGGCACTGGGACGTCCCTGGTGCGGTCAGGATGGGGCTGAGCACCCCAGGGATGCACACAGATCCCCCACAGCAGGGCAGGACGCCCGCTTCCACGCAGTGGGCAGCCCTATTAACGTAATTAATTATATCAGGGGCTGGTGGATTATCTAATTATAAGTGTGCCTAGCTTTGATTTTCCTGCTAATTGATTTGTATTATTTACACACAGCAACAGCTGCCCGGGCAGAGGTCGGAGCAAACGTCTCATCATTGCGTGGCACCAGGAGTGCATCCCCAGGGCGGGGGGCAATGGGGGCTGAACCCCACGGTGCAGGGCAGGGCGGAGGGCATCCAACGCAGGGCAGGGTCCCACCGTGCTGCAGGCAATGCCAGCTGCTTTGGGTCGGTTTGTGGTAAGCCTGCAGAGAACACGGTGCAGCAAAACCCACTGTATGGCTACAAGGGGAGGAGGGAGGGCAAGGGACGTGCCCAGGCCTGAGGGCTCCCAAAAGGACACGGCGGTGCCACAGGGCCCCCAGAAGGAGGCAGGCGGTTGGGCTTCACTAGAGGGCAGCAAACTGCTGCCATTCCCAGGGCCGCTGACACGGGGCACCCAGCACAGGAGGCCGCTTCTCCCTTGGGGTCCCCACGCTGTCCCCTTGCCTGGGGCACAGGATCCTGCAGGCATCCCACAGCTGCAGTGCTGCGCTGCACCCACCCCGCCTGCTCCAGCAGCAATACGAGGGTTCTGAGCCCATCTCTCCACAAAGGGAACTCTCCTCCTTCCTGAGCAACAGGCTGGCACCAATGGGGCAACAGACCCGAAACACACGGATGCAGCCGGTGCTGTGTGCACGCATTTCTGCAGCTCAGCTGCAGCTCCGAGCTGACCACAGCTAAAAGTAAAGCTGGGCAGCAGCTCGCACTGATCACAGCCAGCAGCTGCAGAGCAGGAGTTGAGCACGGCCCATCTCAACGGCTCAGCACTGTGCCCCTCCGCTCCCCAGGCATTGGGAGCAGCCCCAGGTTTGCTCCCAGCTCCAACATCTCAGTGCCCACCCCTCACACCTGCCCAGAGCACCTCCCGAGTTCCTGCTTTTAAAGCCAGAGGATCAAAACTACAAGAGATTATCGCTGTTATTTATGTGGTGCCCTTCAGATTTACCCAAGGCCGATGCATTCAACACAGCACCAAGGTTGTTATTGCTATTAATCTCGATTATTTAGTTCTGACATTTATTAAGTGGCCTTCCTGCAGGCTGGGGCACGCGCTTCGCATTTCTCAGACCAGAAACAAACTGGGAAGCGGAATACCCACAACCTGCCCACTGAGAGCCCCGCTCAGGGCTCCCCATCAGAGCTCCATCCCAGGGCAGGATGCAGCCAGGCCCCTTCTGTGAGCGACGGCACTGAAACTCTGGGTTTGTTCCAACCTCCCCTGGAGCGAGCAGCAGCTTTGCTGTGTGCATTGCAGAGCAGCTCACTAGCAGCAGCTCCGTGCTACAGAAAGGCAGTCACAGCCCAAACAAGGTCTCACTGCCTTCACGTTTAAGGAGAGCATCATCAGACGTGAGACTTCGCCTGCTAATTGCACGCAGCTCTCACAAAAGCCATCAGCATGCTGCACACCACTGCCACCCATGAGCTGCTCTGCCCTCCCCAGCGCAGCACACAACCCCGCTCCAGCTCTGCCCTGCATTGCACTGGGCACAGGGCTCCCTTTGAAGGCACCTCCGCCTCCACCCCAACAAAACACAGAACCACAGACCTCAGCTCCCCTCCCCTAACACAGAATGCTCTGAGCAGGAACACGGGGCCAGCGCTGCTCTGATCTCGTACTGAAGGCATTTCAGAGCGCGAGCATCCAATTAAAATCTTTACCTCCCCAAACCTTCCTTCCACATCGGTGTGGGCAGCGGAGGAAAATCATTACTGCTGGAGAGGTGCAGCCATGGCTCACACTGCCCGCTCATTAGCGGCACAGAGGCAGCGCGGTGCACACGGAACCACGCCATGACTGCTCTCACTGTAAGCAGGCTGGGACCACCACCTGCTGCCCAAGCCCCAGGTGCTCCTGTGGGTGAGCTCTTCCCTTCCCCAGGCTGGAGAACTCCCCCAGCGTCCCTCAGCACTGCTTTATCTTTTTAGGATTACGGTCTAATCCGCTCAGAGCGAGCCCAGGGCCCGTGCTACAGAATGGGACTGCTGCTCATCCAGTGCATGGGGAATTGGGGCAGAGCAGGAGGGAAGCACCGATCACCTCCCCGCTGGTGGGGCGGGGTGATGTGGGGCTGTCTGAGATCCCGACCAGCACAGAAGTCCCCTCCCCAACCCCTGTGCTGCTGCAGAGTTGCGCTGAGAAGCCCTGGGCTCAGTGCAGCAGTCTGTGCTGTGATGGACCTGGAGCACGGCAGCCCTGATGCACTCACAGCAGTGCTAACGAGGCCCTACTAATTGGGAGGGACAGGAGCGGCGGGCAGAGGTCGACAGCTGCCTGAGGATGCTCCATGATTTGCTGCAGCATCGCAGCACCAAAGGATCGCTGCCAGGAAGGCACCTTGGGCCGGGGTTGCAGACCTCAGCCTCGACCCAAAGTGACAGCTGCTGCTCAGCGGAGCCTTCAGCCCACCCAGCACAGGGCTGGGAACCAGCAGGACAACAGCACGGGGCATTCCCCGCCCCGCCAGGCTAAGCCTGGCTAATCCACAGCCTTACAGGGACAAGGAGAGGGGTTAACAGCAGAGGGCTGAACTGCAGCACTCCTCCAACATCCGCCTGCACAGCGAAATCCATCACAGTGCAGCCCCTCTGTAGAGGCTGCGGGGATCGCCGTAATCCAATTGCCTCCTTCCTCCCCGTGCGCGTTCATCAAAAGGCACGGAGGATCCCGACAGCCTGCCGACATAAAGAAAGAACACAGAGGCATTTCTTGTGCCTTGGAGCTACCGCCCCATATGCTGCCCTATTACCAGCCGTTTCATGTCCTGGAAGTTAACAGCCCGGCCAGAAGGACCAGGGATGAGGAGCACCCCAGAGAGAAGGGCATCACCCACAGCATCGCCATCAGTTGTCCCCTTGTGTCACAGCAGATGTTAAGGAGAGAAAAACATGGGATGGGAACCTGAAGGGACAGGGTCACCTCCCAGCCCTGCACCCAAAGCTTCCGGGTGACTCCCAGCTGCTTGGGCCAGCCCAGCATTGAGCCCAAATCCCCATTAAACCAAGAGCCATTTTTCCAAGGTCAGTGCCCTGGAAAGTTCCCCTTTGAAGGTGACTTCTCAAGCTGCTGAAATCCAGCATCTGCAGGATTTTCCCTTATAATAATAATAATCCTGTGGAGATTTAGCTAATCTCCGGGTGACTCACTCTCCTGCCTGTATCCCATCCTAATTACTGTAACACTCCTCAGCCTCTCGTGAATTCCATCTCCCTGTGCAGCCACACATCAGTTCACCCCAGCCCTCTTTAAATAGCTTCTCCAGCCTGCAAAGAACCTCTCCCTCCTGCCGATACTCCCAAACCCCAGTGTGTGCAGAGCACCCTCACGCCGTACAGGACCCTCCCCCTGCCCAACCTTCCCCAGGGCTCTGCCAGACCGCAGCAGTGCAGGGAAGCTACCCTGCCCTCCTCCAGGCAGCACCTGGGAACCTCCTGCTGCACACGGGACCTGGCACAGATCAGGATGAGCCACCACGGGGTGCCACACTCATCCATCAGCCCTCAATTCCCTCCTCCACCATTTCAAAATCTCCTTCGGGAAGGGACAGCCATGCCTCCCTGCTCCCCTCCGTTCCTCCATGTCACTGCAAGGGAGAGTCCCCAAACGGCTTCAAAAGTCAGCACATCCCTCACCATGGCAACTCAGGCAGCTCCACATCTCGGGTGATTTTGGAGTTCCATGGGCTGACCCGCTCTGCCACCTCCTGCAGGAGCAGAAATCATCCGCACCGAGCTGCAGCCTTCATCAGATGAACCCCGAGCAGGGATTGAGCTCCAACCACAATTCCCCCGCAGCACAACCCTGCACAAAGCAATAGGCATTAACAACACTTGTTCACTCGACGTGAACCAACCGTGGCCAAACTCCCAGAAGAAGCTGCTGAAGCCAAGAAATTAGCAACACTCCAAGAAGAAGCATATGTTTGTATGCATAACAGTGAATCATCTTACAATAGTTAACAGCGCACGGGAAAACAAGGGGAAAACATCTTCATCCCCAGCTTCGGGCAAATCCCTATCAGGGATCGGGCTGAGGTGCCAGCAGTGTGCTCTATCTGGGGCAGCTTGCTTCTCCAGGAGTTCATGGTGTGGACAACTGGAGATGCACAATGGACACATTTTCCCCATCCCACCGCACCGTGGGTTAAAATGAAAGACCATGGAGACCTGTGCTCCAACCCCCCTCTCCCTCCCCGGGGTGGGCAGAGCCTCATGCTGGGCCCAGCTGAAACAAAGCCTCGTTCACCCACGGCACCGCCAGGCTTCTTCCCCGCGCCCTCTCTTCCACGGTGTCTTCCCAGCCTCATTCTTTCACTGGCAAAAGCAGGTCACCATCTGCTCTCCCTCCTGACTCTGGCTGGATGACAGCGCCTGCCTCTGCAGGAGACAAAGCAGCCGCTCTGCAGAGCGCTTTCCCTGCCACGCGTTGGGGAGCTCAGAGATCTCCTCTCCCAGCGCTGCCCAACGAGGACAGCGGTGACGGCTGTCACAGGGAGCCCCGCAGGCTATGAAATAATGACCAGGAAAGTCCGCCGCATCCATCAGCACGCCCCGGGAGATGGGAGAGCTGCGACGTCCCCTGCAAGGCAGGAATCCAACCTGCTCGACACGGAGCTTTAATTCTCTGTCCTACGTCCACGCAGGGCTCATGGTGTGAAGCACTGAACGGGTGACATAAAGACAGCACCTGCTGCTCCCTGCGATCGGCTCTGGAGGAGAGACCAGGAGATTTACAAGCAAGCACCCTCCTGTCAGTGGTGGGCAAAACCAAAACAGAAAGCAACAGAACCAACGCGGGCTGCTTGCTGAACCAAGGGTTCCTCTCCCTCCCCGTTTCTGTCAGGACGGGCCGTGCACAGTGACAGCCCACCTGCCGCATCCAGCTCAGACCCCCACCAGCGCTGCCCACATCTCCCCTTCCCCGGGCCGAGCTGAACCTGGGCCGTGCAAGAGCAAACCAGCCACGTGGCCCAGCATTTCATCCCTTTGTCACCCGGCGAAGGCGCCGGCACCGCTCCGCATCCATCCTGCATCCCAGCACGTTGGTTGCCACGGCAACGGCCGGTTTGGAGGCTGGAAGGTTTATTATCAGTTTCTCTATTGAATAAAACCTTGGATGGAATTTTGTTTTCTCCCTGCTGATGCAAAGTGTCACGGATTTGTTTCTGACCCCGCTGAAGCTCCCTCTTTATTTATAGATTATCGAGGCCAACCTTCAGAGCCTGCTATGGAAGGCAGCATGATGCACGCTCAGAGGCAGAGCAGCGCCCGGATCCCCACACGCAGCACCCGAGCCCTGGGGCAAGGCAGCTCGTCTGGACACTTCCCAAATGCTGAACAAACACACTGCCTGCTGTTAATTAAAAGGCAATCAGCAGTCTCCTAGTAAAAAAAAAACAAAAATAAAAGGCCCAACTTTCCTGCAGCGCAGGGATCGATCCTGCAGGGCGCTCCCTGGGGAGCTGCTCCCATCCCACAGCAGGCGGAGGGAGGTTGGTGAGTCTGCCCCAGGAATCTGGGAGAACTAGGTAGGAATGGCTCCTCAAACGGGAGATTTCCATCTTGGCAGAGCTCACCATTGCAGTGCCAGGGACCCTTCCCACGCGGCCCAATCGTCCATGCCCAAAACTCTCCAGAATGCATTCCCAGCACCCCTGAAGATGCATTCCCTCTCAGCACGTTCTATGAAGCACAGCCATGGGACGTGAGAAGCACCGTGGGGTTTTAATGGGTTTTGAAGAGCCTGGAGGAAGAAGGAGTGCAGAACCGGGGCAGCTCTGTGCCTCCCGCTCCCACCCGGCTTCTCCCAGCAAAGCCATCCCAATAGGGGACATCCCCGGAGCTCGCTGGGG
>JAOWBP010052480.1:0-12924 GCA_028571105.1 Tragopan temminckii
GGAGGATGCTGACATCTGGGTGTTGGCAGTGTGTCTCCCAGATGGCCGATGTTCTTGCTTCCTTCTTTTTCAAGATAAAAGGGTACATTTTAAAGCCCATTAAATGGTATTAGAGAATTGGTCCGAACACAACAAAGTGAGTAGATCAACAGTTACATTATCATCCTCTACTGCCCTCTATTGAGGATGGATCCATCTGCAGTTATTCCCAACGCAATACAATTCTGCTGACTTACAGGTTTAGCCTCATGAAAATCATACCTTTTTTAGCCCGTATGTGCAGTTCAGAAAGCATTTTCATTTCCAAAGCTTAACATGCTTTTTGACATATTAATGTATCCATTATTGACAGGTTGTATACATGAATGCAAAATTTTCACGGATTAACCATCCAATCCCTTGAAAATACACAGAGAAAACCTATTATATTAATAACCCAATTATTAACCAACCTGTTAAATAGCTCTGGGACAGGATGAAGTCATGTGGAACCTGCCCTATACATACAGTATGCCAAAGGCTCTTTACTTTCAGCCTTCATCTAATCATCTCTGATTTCAGTGGATGAAATCGCAATTAGCTATACCAATCACATTCAGAATTGGAATGACAATGCACTAATTTCATAAAAAAGAATGCAGAAGAAAATCTTCCTCTTGACTTTAAAAACTCTCTCTGGCAATGTGATTCCATGGCAATGTCATTCCTCCTTTGGCAATATTTGTGGAAAAATGTAGGAATGTCACAAGTTATAGTGATGCTAAGAGAAAAAAAAGGATAGAAAAGATACCTTATCCTGTATTTTTCTATCATTTATCATCTGAAGATCTCTGAAGGCTTTCAAAGTAATTATTTGCAAAATAATTACTTGCAGGTAATTATCTCAAAAATCACAGCGGACAAGGAAAGACTGAATTTGTTTATATTTTACAGACAGAGAAATTGGAAGAAAAAAATAGTCTAAAATGTTTACATCCAAGGTGCCTAAAACTAGGATTGTCCTGGCTCCTCTTGTGCTTTCAGAATAATTTTTTTCTGTTCAAAGATGTGTTTAATCTACACAGGGACAACGTGGATTTCATGCTGCTAAGCTGCATGACCTAAATTTTTTTTTTTTTAAACAGATATTTCCCACTGTAACATCTTCATCATGGAGAGTAAGGATGAAAAAAAGGATGTATTTGGGTTACAGCTGTGAAGATTTGAAAATAAATTTCCAAGAAAACGCCACCTATTCTGATTGATGATTCCTAACGAGAGAGAAGGAGAGATTTCCTGGTCTTTCCCATGTTGCTCCTATTTTCATAGGTGCCCCATGCTGTTTTTAAGTTCTCTCCTACCTTTGATAGCAAAACTGTGACAAGCTCCTCTACACAAAATTTGATTTTCCATCCCTTGTATAGAAAATCAGGTAATTTTTACAAAAGTAGGATCTTCACAAGTATCTTCTGAATCATGAGTTTCATGAAATGACAGGTTTACATTCCAGCACCATTCATCCGTCAGTTCAAATCTGAGCTCCCTGAATCTGAGATTTTAGAAAAGAATACACACAAGAGCTATTAGAGCTCTTATGGCATTTCACGAAAGCAATAGGCAGTCTTTTGCCAAGAAAGGATTCTCTCCCACAGACCATCTATGTGGTTTCCATCTGCACATTAATTGGAAACTGCTTGGGGTAAAAAAGTATTCTGTGTTCCAAATTACAGCTGTTCCAGTATGCTGGAAAGGTGCAGGGAGCTCTCTTCCCACAGTCCAGCCCTCCAAGGGGAAACCACAAAGTCTGGCTGCCGACTTTGAGCAAGGAAAATCTGGGGCATTTGGTTGGTATCATCTGTACAAAGGTAGAGCAGTGTGCGTGGTTTGTCTTTGTGTGGCAAAGGACTACTTGGTGGCTGCACTCATGCTTTGAGTCTTCAGCAGAGCATCTCTTTCTCTCTGCAAGCTGTTGTTGAAGGAACATCTATTTTGTATTGTTTCTGCTGTGTAAACATCTCTAATGTCCCCAAAATTGTTCCCGATAACTTCTTTGAGGCACGGGAGCCTTTTACATGAAACACCTAGGAGAAGCCTGGAAACACAGGTGACCACTCTGAGCACAACCCACTAAGCTGGAAAGCAGCAGAGGCTGAGCAGATAGGCTGCTCTGGGGCTTTGCTCTTTTACTCAGACCCTTTCTGGAAACTGAGGCTGACATATAGAAAATGACAAGAACCTCAGAGAACAAAAATGTTAGCCAGTAGATAGGCTTTGTGTTGCTTTCACTGGGCAGTGAGTCCAAGAGTGGCTTATTCTTGATCAGTTTATCACAACACCATTATGACTATGCAATAGGTAACTGTTCGGATAACAGTCACCTTCAAGGAGCACTCACAGAGCAAATCTAGCTAGATTTCACTTATATAAACCCTACTTGGGCATCTACTCACTGTGTTTAGGAGATGATAGGCAAAAGCACCGGGAGAAAGGGCAGGAGTGGATTGCATGCCTATTGAGAAGTTTCTTACAGACTTGGGCTCTACGATAAGTCCCCTTGCAACTCATCCTTGGAGTCTTTTAAGAAGAAAAATACCATTTATAAAACATCGGAGTAAGTTTTTAGCATAAGCAAGCTTCATTCCGTGGTTATTATAGTAGCAGTTGATCCAGGTGGTCATCTACAGAAGTTTAGAAACCAAGAAGACTTCTGCACTGATCCAAGATTAAACCTCTCTCTGGTCTGAAATCTGAGCAGTTGATTGACTTTCTCCTTACAACAAATAAACAATGCATAAGAAGAAAGAGCCATATGGAATAGTAGTTACTGTGATTAAAATTGTTTGCAGGTTAATTTTAATTCATTTTAAATGCAGGTTTTATGGAGGGGAGAGTATAGCAAAATGCTATGTAGCAGTTTTCATTGCTACAGGGACTTCACACGACACAGTTAAAGCCCCATCCTCTGTTTCAGTGGGGCTGGAAGCCTGTTAGCGCTCCGAAATTATGAAAGCAAATGAAATTGAATAGCAAACAAATAAATTCCAACATGATCAGTGATGATGAGAGAACTCCAACTGGGTTCTCTTGGGAGCAATGATCAAGAATTAAAGTCTTGATTTTTTTAAGCTAACAAATGAAGCTTCTTTATTCTACTTAAATGGGATAAGAAAAGCCCTATTAAAGAGAGCTAACAGTGATACTAATCTGCCAGGCACATCCCTGTTGACTCCAGTAAAAAAAAAAAAAGAAAAAAATAGGAAAGGATTCTAAAATGTTTTACAAAACCCACATGAAATGAAAGGATCAAAAGATAATTCAAAGCTGTGCAACTCTGAGAAATATATTGAAAATTCTGTTTTCATAAATGTGGAGTGGGGCAGTAGCGTGGGGTGCAGCTCTCATCTCTTATGCTCCAACCTCCAGAGCATGTAGCCAGCAGGTTAGCAGCAGTGGTGTATGAAGAGATGGTGTGGGCTTGGTTGGCGTTTTACTTTTGTTCTTTTGGTTTTGACTATGGACTTGATCCCCCCCCAGGCATCCTGCCTCCCTGGGATTACTTGCATTTCTGGCGTGAAGGATCTCAGCAGGTGGCTGTGCGGGGGCAACGTGCCCACTCCTCAGTACTGGCCCACTTTGCTGGTGCATTGGCAGCCTGTCGTATATGCTCATCTCCATATAAATATTGCTTAGGCTCCGATATTTGGCCAGTTGTGAGATTATTGCACCATCTGTAATCTGCATGCTCTGAACCTCCGCCTGGCTTGCTGGCCGCGGGGCTATCTTCACAGCCCTTCTGCATTTCCTCCTCCCATGCCCACGTGTGCTCGGTGGCAGCATCCAGCACTGATGGCTTGGCTGTGGCTAGCAGGGAGAGCAATCGCTGTGAAGATGTGTCAACACTGTCGACTGCCAACACAAGGAGGCAACTTGAACATATGCCCAGAGCTCCTTAAGAATTAAGCAGTTACTGCACAACCTTGCGGGTATTTCCACACAACCATGGTGACCTGTGCAAGTTAGATTAATGGCAGAGCAGTGCCATCAGCACACCTTCACAGGGCTTTGTGGGCTAATCCCTCAGCAAGGGCGGAAAGGGAGACAGCACAAGTGAGATGAGAGAAGGATCTTTTGGCATGGGTGTAGCACTAAAGTAGGAAGGAGCCACTGATAAGAGAATTGAAGACAAAATACCCGTACTAGGCTCTGAAATAGAAAAGATGGTGGTGGAAAAATAAACCATGGTCAAACTGTAATGGAGAGACCGAGGAGTTTCCATACTCGGTGATACTCCAAACCAACTGGACATGGTCCAGGGACCATGCTCCAGCTGACCTTGCCTTGTGGAGTAGGACTGTGTAGTGATGAATTCAAGGCCAAGATCAGGCCCTTTGAGCAAGTCCCAAAACTTCTAGCTCCTGTGAGCAAAAATTCCTACGACAGAATCATGAGACAGAATAATCAAGTCATTTGTCCAAGTTATAAAGGATTGGAGTTTTGACAGCAATTTCAAGGAGAGGGCAATGAGGTCCTTTGGGTTGGGCTGTATTTTCCAAAGAACCAGACCTGATTCCTAACACTGGAGATATGCTCGAAGTACAGGGCTATATAATTTAAATAGAAACTCCTTTTAATAACCTGGATTTAATGCATTTTACAATGTATTTATTATCTCACACTGTGATATTTTGTAACTTAGATTTTCAGCTAACGAGTAGCTCATCTAATGAAAATAATGATTTTTTCATGCTGTACTACATGGAAACTTAAAGTATTTCAATTAAACAAACCGCCTCATTAGTGTGCCTTGATAATATAGTTGAGTTTTCTTTGATATGGTCAGAAATATCTAGCATGCTTTTGGGATGCAATCAAACTCTCCAATAAACTTGTTGCTGAAGACAGCTGCCTAGCACCATGTATTTCCTGAGCAGTCAAATGACCTAGTTTAGAAGTGTTTGAAGCCATCTTATACAGTGGAAGACGAACAAATTAACCTTGTTTAACAAGTAGTTTTCAATTTGTGTTCCAGAGCTCTTCTGAGCTCTATCATCTCTGATACAGTAGCACAGCCTTATTTCATTCTTCCCTATACCGATAATATATGCTTAATGCTACAGCTTTGACGAGCACCTCTCACCTGCTGCACACACCATGGGAGGAGGCACAACCCTTGCACTCCAAATGTATCTGAAGCCACAGGGTTGGTTATCCGAGGTCTGCTTTGCTCTTTTTTTGCTCTGGGAACAACAAAATCACAGCCAATGTTGCTTTTCTCTTTGATTTCTTTGTCTTGTTCCCTTGAAAGTCTTGTTTGAATGAATATTACAGAGGTAGTAGAGGAACCTGCAGCAGAAACCCAGTTTTTTGTATAGCCAAGATTAAACTGAGCTACAGCTTTGCAGCAGAAGATTTGAGGGAGTGCAGCTAGTGTTTGTTTGGACATGGGGTCAGACCCTCAGCTATTATAAATCAGCATAGCTCTGTATAGGGAGCTGGTTTTTATCAGATGAAGATCTGGGTTCACATTCTTGTCATTTCTCTGAGAATGAACTATTCTGTGTAGCCCTATTTCTACATAGGGTTAGTGTACCTTAAAGTCACGCAAGGTGCTGCAGTTCAGGCCCTTTCCCTGGAAAGTTTGGTTCAGATCTGGCTTCCGTCATAGGCAAAATGAGTTACAGAAATCTCTGTGACCATAGAAAATAATTAGACACTCCTCAGTCAGCTGCTGTGGACCGTATGTCAAATCCAGGATATCTTGGCCTTCTATTTATATTCCTATAAAGCAAAAGCAGATGCAAAGGTATTTCTCAGGTGCAGCCTCGTCCCCATTCCAGTGTACCTGTGGTAGCCTTTCCTTTCCCTCCAGTCCCCAGGCAGTTCTCTGAAACAGCACTTTGGTGTGGCTCTGTATCATTTTTAGAAATACATTAACAAACAAACAATGAAATAAACAAACAAAAGAGCTTCTCACAGAGCAAAACTATTTGGTAGGCTGTAATAAATTTGAGAAATGATACGTTATCTCCCATCTGCAGTTATTTTTCCCTCAGCAGGAAAACTAGTCTGGACCATGTTACTTTTGTTTCTAATCAAGATAATTGTTGATGCCTTTTCTTCCCAGCTCAAAGCTATTTGCCCTTGCCCTGTTTGCAAATAAATATTTACAAGCTCCAATCCACCTACACCTGCCTGTTAGAAAAACCTAAATTCTAAGCTTAACATAAGTTGGCAGTGTCCCTTTAATCAAAATTTAATGCTTATCTTCAATCTCCTCAAAGCACATAAAGTCTTGAGGCTTTAGAAGAGAAGGAATCATTAGTGCTGCAGCCTGCTGCTGCTTTCTGGTGAGTGGGAAGTTAGACCACGAGGAGTTATACAAGCGTAGGCACGGTGCTGCTCTGCACAAAGCCCTGTTTCAGGGTCAGTCCATTGGACTTTTGGTCATTTGTTGCCAGTCAGCCTGGAATGTTAAGAAGAGTTCAGTTCCCGTACAGTCATTCTGTTCTCTGGACCTGTAGAAAGCCTGGCTTGGGAGCAAGCTCTTGGAAAGACAGCTAGGAGCCACTCCAAAATCTTGGCCTCCAACCTGTGAGTATGCAGCTCAGAATCTCACATAAGGAACAGACCGTCTGATCCCGAGCGTATGCCAAGTTCACCACAGCTTTATGAAAAAATAACACCTTCTGGGGTTTTTGCCATGCACAGCAAAGTGCGGTGTTGCAGAAATATTTTGTGGGCTGCTTTCTGTCTGATAGATAACTTGCTGCTCTGCAGGCACAGCTACCAAACATTCATCCAGGCATTTCTTCAAGCAGTGTAACATGCTTTCTGTTTTAATATGCTCTGTTGTTTTCTCCTCAAACCACTTCCTTTTTCTCCCACATTCCTTTCAACCATGGAGATCTTGTGCTATCTGACATTATTTCCTTGTTACAAAACTTCTTCATAAATATAGATGTATATAGTAACAATAGAACTTATTTTTTTCTGTTAACCACCAGTAAATGGGTATCCAGACACCTAGCTAGATATTTCAGTGTGTTCCTAATTGTTAAGATACAATTAAACTGTGTCTAACTAAGAATATCCACACCCTTATGCACGCATATGGCCTCTCTCTCTCACTTTCTTCACCCCTTCGCATTTACCATGTGGAGTAGCATGCTGGGCTTTTATCATTAGAGGGTTTGGTTCAGATCTAGCTTAAATGGTAAGCAAAATTGAGTTCCAGAAGATCATTCCAATCATTGCAAGTATTTGCCTAATCTTTAGCATGCTATAGCACGGTCATTACCATTTGCAGTATGTTAGAGTTATAGCTTTTAAAATATGTTCATTGTCGCAGCAGGGCACTACCTTGATAGCTCCCATAGTGAAAACCAGTGTGTGGGGACCATACACTGCAGGCAACACAGCCTTACAGATTAAAGGACTGTAATCGTGGTTCAGTGAGTTAGCAGTAGATCATTGTAACAGGGTGAATAAGGCCTCAGGGTGCATTAATCTATACAGAAGATGCATCCAAAGGGGTTCCGTTACCTGCTCACCTTCTTAAAGAAGGGATTTATGAAGAAGAAGGGTATAGAGCAATGGGGAGAAGGCAGGAGACAGGTTTTTTCATAGATGTAGTGCCATAGTATATATATGCTTAACAGAAGGGGGAAGGGAGGATGCTTTCTTCTCTCTTCGTATGATGAAAATAAAAAGTGATCAGGATAGATTTTTGTTATCCTCTGGGCATTAGAAGCTTAAATGCAAAATGCATGACTTATTACATCTAGCCAAATCTTAGGGGTAAATATGCAGTATGGGGAATTAGTTGTCATTAATTGGACTTACGAGCTGAATTCCCAGGATGCTGCGCTGAAAGCATACCCCCTTTGTTTTAATATTGAAACAGGGAGAATCCAGCTCTGTGGTGGATTCATTTCAATACACCACAGCAGAGCACGCTGCATCATTTCCATCAGGAGATTCAGGCTTTTGTTCTAGGAGACAGTCTAGTCTGCACATGCTGACAGAAAAAATGATCAAGTAGCAATCCCAAGAGCATAGGCCGCAGGTCACACGTCTCCCCTAACACCCTGTTTTAGCTGATCCTTCTTGCACAGTTAATTGCCAGTGGTATAATCCAAAAGGTAACAGAAGAACCAGGCTAGCCTACGTGTTCCTGTGAGTAAAACATCCCAAAGGAATGTTCCTGGTGTCCTGAAGTGCTCAGAGAAATAACCCTAGGGATGTGTTTAAATGAATTATAAATCTCTTATAGAACCTAAGCAGCAAAACCTTCCTGTACCTCTTCATCTATTTTTAAATCACAAACACAGATATATATTTTAAGGATACACTGATGCATGGTTGACTTTTCATTATTCCTTACCTCTCACCTCACCTCAATACGGTCAGTATTTTCCATGAGACTTCTTTGTATTTTAAGGGGCAAAGTCACAGCAAAATATCCAGAATGCCACCTTAGACGTTTCATCTCTTACTCAATAGTTTGGTCCCCACACATTCAGAGCAGTTTTATTGTTCAGTGGACTAGAAATGGAGTCTAGACTCTATCCTTTTCACCTTGTGTTAGGGATTGTTTAAATTTATAGCAGATGGCTTTGAGTCATCTCTTGTGGTGGACAGCTTTGTGAAAAGTAGTAACCACTCGTTGTATTTGATGTTTACTTCTGCAAATTATAAAATATTTCTCTCCGCACAAGCCTTGAGATTTTTTTAGGTAGTAACATAAGTTTCTCTCATTTTTAAGCTGAGAAAATTGGACTTAGGCCCATTAGGACTAGCACTTAGATAACTAGCTTGCATATGTGTTTGGAAGGTCTTGTAAGGCCACAAGAAGACACTTCATTACAGACACCCAAAATTAAGGTGACCAGTGTCCAGTGACTGATTGCGCTGCCCTTAATTGTCCTTTTCCAAGCCCGCCATAGGAAGCCATGCCAGAGAGGTGCTTTGCCACTTTGATCCCCATTTCAGGCACCAAACGCACATCCTCTGTGCAGCGCAGGAGAAAGGCAGCTGCACGGCTTGCTTCAAGCAGCTGCCATTCACGGGAAGGAGTAGAGATGCTCTCATCTCGAGTAACTCGGGAGACATTTCCAGTATGAATCTTTCTGGAGATGTGAACTGCCTGTGGCATTATACACGTTTCTGGGAAAAGATTGCCTTCATGCCCTTGATGCCCGGAGGGCCAGAAGGCTTAGACGTGAGCAGCAGACAGGATTTAGCTTGCATTTGGCACTGAGGATGAAACACAGCACAGAAGAGCTACCCAGAGTCCCTTTATTTTATCATCGCTTGTACGATGGATGGGCGGACCAGCATATCACCGCTGCACCAGGAGGACCTGCGGGGGAAATGTGGTGGGCCAGGGACCGCTCCCTCGCCTCAGGGACGAGATGAAATGCAGCTGCGAGGATTCATGGAGAATTCACGTCTCAGCACGTGCTCTGCCCACAGGCTGAGTGCTGTGCTCCTCCTAAAGACTTCTGCAGGGGGAAGGGAGTGTGCACAAAGCCTGCTTAATTAGGCTTTGTGTGGGAAGGACCAGCTCCATCCCAAGTGGAATGGAGGATTACACGTCTCCTCCAGATGGCGAGATATTTTTTTTAAGGCAAGGGAAAATAAGCAGGTGTGTGCATGGGGCCTACCTGTATTGGTTTTAATCAGCAACTTTAAGCAAACTCAGTGTTCTCATCAGAAAAGGGGAAAAATAAACAGCTGAGCACTGTGATTCATTTACACTTCAAATATACTTTGAGTTGGTTATTCCTCAATTAATCAAATAGCTGGTGTATCCCTAAAGTAGTATAAAGTGACACGCTGTGTGAAATCAATTTTCCCTTCCAAAATCATTAAATTCAGTAGCCTGTGACTACATCCCTGCTAATTCTAGTACCGGTCCTTTCATCCTCCATTAACTTTGGCACGCCTAACAGGCTGTCAAAAATAATTTCCCAGAACGTAAATAATTCAGAAATTAAAAATTAATAAATAATAACAGAGAGCTACTGGGAGATAGACTGGGTCAATTAGTCAGCTCTGCATTCTGTTTCTTCGCAGCAGGGGGGCAGCCACATTCGTTACTGGAATCTTTCCTTCGATTCCTAGGTCTGATTTACGGCTCTTCATTACTGGATCCAGTCAGACACAATTACCTCCATCACTATCTCAGTTCCTAACTTCAAAGAAACACACATTTTCTTGTCTGCTTTTTTTCTCCTTGCAGCAGCCTCAGCTTGACGTCCCTGGAATTTCTTCCACGCGGACTAATTAATAAGACTTTGACTTATCATATTCACTTCTCTTCTTTGATGTCCTACCTTAGTCAATCATCCTATTTAATTAGAATTTCAATGATAACTTTACTTATCTCGTGGCTAGATGTAAATTAAAATAACGGGATTTTAATTCTCTTTCTTACGGGGTTATGACATTTCTGACAGAAAAAGTTTCAACCCAAATATGATGTTATGTACTTTCAATGCTTGGAGTGCATTCCACTAAATTGTTTTTCCCTTTGCTACAAAATAATTTTGCTTGTTTAACAAGCTCTACTGAAATGGAAATGAACTACAGTTTCTTGTGAAGTAATTTGCACAGGTCCATGTTGTGAAAGGTTACATTGATATAAATGAATATCATCATTGTGACACATGCCATGTATTTAACAAGGAAAGATAATATGATTTTTAAGGGGGGGAAAAAAAAGACTCCAGAGAGACAATGGACCACAGGACTTCTTCCTCTGTGCTCTGTTTCAGTCAGCTCCTAGTACATTTGCACGGCTTCTTGCTCTCTTTCCTCATTTAAAGATCTATTCCCGCTGTTTGTATTGGAGCGTCACACAAGGTTGGATTCAGATTTAAATGAGGCATTTCTGAAAGACATACCTACTGCTGTTCAAAGAAATGTATCGTGGCTGAGAGTTAACGGGAGCAGTACATCCCTCTGCCAGCACTTTATTTCTCTCTTTTGGTACCCAGTATGTGCTTGCACATGAGCTTGCTTTCCTTCCTGTGCCTTTGAGAATTCGCCAGTCTATGACACTGACTGGACATCGACAGGACAGAGGCAAATAAAGGTGACAACAATCACTCCTCTTTAAATTGAAGCTTATGATGCAGGAGAACCCCTGTGACTGCAGAGGCTGCTGAATCATAGGGATAGATGGGAAGAGGCTGCTGGAACAGCGGAGTCCTAGTAGGGCTTGGGAGATCCATAGAAGGGAGGCATGAGGGTCACGAAAGTAAAGAATGAGGATTTTCAGAGGTCCAGACAGGCTCTTCAAGCCTTACCCATGTTGGCACTTGTGCTTTTACTGAAATGGACTTTTCCACGTGAGGATGTGAATGGTTATGTACATAAACGGATTTTCAGAGGAAAGGAAAATAAGGAGAGAACTGTGTGAAAAAGAAAGGAAGGGTAGTTAGTGTAGCAAGAAATGGTCTTAAACTATGAACAAAGCAATCTTTTTGGTATGTTAAATGGAACATGGTGAAAACTGGCTGGCCCGTGCAAATGCTACGCATTGCTAATCTGCCACCAGAGATGGTTATCTTTCCAGTCATTTTTGTCAGAAAAGAGTTTTCTGGTTTCACACTGACAATAAGCAAATACACCCTGGAAACCTCATGCTTTCTTAAGGAAAAAGGCTGCATCCGCAGGCAGTATGTTTCCACTTTCCTAGCAGGGAAAAAATGCTTTTTATAACTGCCACTGGTCCATTTCCAAGATAGTGGGTTGTGCATTTGCTATTCCATCGTCTTCCTTGTATTCAGGGAAAGAAGAAAGTGCAGGAGGAGTCAGTGAAAGGACATGGAAAAACCTGCTCCCCACAGAGGTGGTTTGGTCCTATGAAAAAGTAGTAGTGGGGAATACGGGAGAGCCCCGAGCTCCTCCTTCAAATATTATCCCCACACTAGAATACACTAAACCAGCTGTCATAAAGCTAACATTTGTACATGCTCTCACAACTGACTTTCCTGACAGCCCTTTTCCTCTTGAAAGAAACTGAGAACGATTGAAAAAGTAGGGCAGAGCATCACTGGCAGTGAGCTGCTGGCATTTAAGTGCCAGCTTCTAAATTCACATCGGTCGAGTTCAGAGCCAGTTGAGTTAGCTCCAAAAATACCAATACTGCTGTTCAATAATAAAGCGGTAACCTGTTGCACTTGCAGCCTCTCAACTAAACTGTTCCATCATCATTTAATAGTGTTGTTCTTTTAACAATTGGATTCTGTTACACTTTTATATGTAGGCACGATTATTTAATGTGATTTAATTGGCTTGCTTATTCCCCTCAGGGTTCAGGGCTTAGAAAGTTCATATTAAAGACTCTAATTGCTCTGAAATGTACTTGTTGTCTGAAATATGCTCCAATTTTAAGTATACCCTACAATCTAGTTCATACATATTTTCTCTTCCTTTGTGAATTAGAAACATTCTGGTGTCCATAATTTGCACTTAAAAAGAGTCAATAATTACCCCCCAAAATAATCACAGATTGAAAACAGGGAGGATGTGGCACGGTGAACTGCAAGCTACGAATCCATCAATAAGGCCAGCAGCACACATCAAAGGCTTCTGAGCCTGTGCTGCTCTGCAAAAACAAAGCTGAGGCAGCCCTGCATGCTTTACGTGCAGCTCCCTGGCTATAGTGGTACAGCTGCGTGTGCTTCAGGTGCGTGACCTTTGGGGCCACCCTGCTGCCAAAAGCTGTGTGTCCTTGCAGCACTTCAAAGAAAAAGAGGGAAGAGGCAAGCAGAGTAGCTTCCAGTGGGTACAGCGGGCGTAGGAGCAGCGAGGCCGGTGCTCCGGGGCTCTTTGGGCCGTACCCAGCCCCTCCCACGTTACCCGCCCCGTAGTCCTACAACATGGCGGCGCCCTTGCAGCTCCGCCGCCGTACAGCATGGCGGCGCTCAGCCTGAC
>JAOWBP010052481.1:0-12922 GCA_028571105.1 Tragopan temminckii
AAGAAAAAGAAAAAGAAAAAGAAAAAGAAAAAGAAAAAGAAAAAGAAAAAGAAAAAGAAAAAGAAAAAAGAAAAAAAGAAAAAAAAAAGAAGGAGTTTCAGAAGTAAATAGTCACAGAGAACCTTGAATGAACTTCCATTTCGACCAAGAGGACATAAGCCAGCCTGCTGAGCTAAGACAAGTTCAGACACTTTATACCTTCTTATAAACTCCATCTCAACCTGACTTAAAAACATCATCTTCTCTGTGATCATACTTTTTTTCCCATTATCCTCTTTTCCCATGCCCTCTTATTATACACTCTTTGAGGTGGTTGTGAATGCAGTAATGCCTTTTTTGCAAAGTCTTTTCCCTTTATTGTGAAAAGGTTAGGTTTAATACTATTGGCTTGGAAAGGCTTCAAACCTCTAGTTCCTTAGCTTATGGTAACTGCATTCAATCTTTTCAACCCAGCTGATTTTACTACTCAATTCCCAAATCAAAATAGATTCTTCAGAAATCCCCAACCTTATTTAATGTCCTATTTTTGTATATTTTCCTGTTAATTTAAATTGAATCAACTTTTTAATTAACTGCTTGTTAATTAATTACTTCAAGTTATTTTCTCCAAAAGTACTTCTAGGGTGTCCTTGATTAAGAAACAAGTCAGCTAAACACATCTAGGAATACAGAGTTCCTTTGACTATGAGTTGATTTTGTTCTACAATATGTACCTTGAGAATTAAAATTTCTCAGTGTTATAATTGTTGAGAATATTTTTTCTCTCTGTTAATTTTCCAGATAAATCTGTCCACAGCTATATATGTATCTGATTCCCTGATGCAAAATTTTGTCACTAATTATGACAATGGAATTTCATTAGCCTTCCACAAAGTGGCTGCGGTCCTAGAAGATTCTTTTAATACATGTCTATTCCTTCTTTTTCTTTTTGTAATTTATTATCTGTAGTTCTTTTCTGGCATTGTTTACTTTTTCTTTTTTTTTTTTTTTAAATTTCTGGATAAACACAGACCTTATTCCACACCTGATTTTTGCTCCAGGGAGCTAAGCAACCTAGTTCTTTTTGTTATCAGATGTCAGATTTCTGCTCTTCTCTTACTAGTTTAGGATTCTCTACTTTGCTGTCTCAGTTACTGGCTTTTGAAACCATCAATAACTATAAAAAAAACATTCCATTAAATGAGGTTAGTTTTTTTTTTTTTTCATGGGACTATTGTAGAAAATCAGATGTCATGGTACCTCAGATAGGAAGCTAGTAGTGTACGTAATTTTCAGATAGGGAAAAGCAAAGGACATTGATTAAATGTTTGTCCAAGTTCATATTGGAAGATCACATAGAATTGTGAAATATTTAATTCATTTTTTTTTAATCTCCAACCCAGTACCTTAGTGAGAATGCCTACCTTACTTCCATCTTCCTTCAACACTGTATAGAAATACTGTGGGACTGCTCATATGGGAATGGGAAAAAAATATGCAGTGACCTGCCAAACTTTGTGACAGTTCACCCTTCATATTTCCCTGGTAGTTATTGTCACATCCATCTGTATGCTGATTTGTTTAAAACATAGTTTGTAGAATATGCAACCAAGCATCTGATCCTTAATGTACACATCTAAGTTCTTTGAGCCCCCTGAACATTAGAGAAAGGCAACCACTTGTGACTTTTTAATTGGTGTCAGTTGGCTGTATCATTGTTACTACATGACATATGTTACAAGGACTGCTCCTGTCGAAGGTAGGAGTATATAATGTCACTTCAGATTTTTTGCAAGTAGCCAGTATCTCATCAGTTTTGCATAGCACATCATTAGCAACATCACAAAGTGTGACAGCATTGTGCTTAAATACAAAATGCTGATTTCAAGCTGTAAATACATTACATTTTTAGGTTGAAAAATTTTTTGGATTTATGGATTAGAATATAGTTTCCTGAACCAACATAATTCTGTGGTCTGTGACAAAATTGCAAACCGATAGATTCCACAGAGGAGTGCTTTACATTTACCAACACACACCACACAATGCAGACAAGTTCTCTCTCATTTGTTTAGGCAGTTATGAGTGCTAGCAAGCTATTTCCAAGAAGAGAATGCATTAACAGTTTTTAGTGTTCTAAAGATTTTTCTTTTCAGGTATGAAATTTCCATGCCTTCTTTCTAGTTATGTTAGTTCCTATTTATATTTCAGATTTTTATAAATTTTTAAAAGCAGTACAGGTGCAATTCTCTAACTGCAGACAGTGAGAATCTATGCTTTCCTATTCCTGTTAATTTACAGAATAAGAATAGATCCTTTGATTTTAAGACCAAGTGAGTCTATTTATCCTCAGGGAAGAATAAGAAATGATGTGAAATCCTGGATTCACTGAAATTTCTGCCAGTAAATTCTGCAGAGGTGGGATCTCTCTCACTGTTCTGTATGTAGAATTCTATCTTAAATACCCAGATGACTGCTAAACACAATGAGTCTTTCGTGTATCATGTCCTCTTTTCTGGTACTAGATGATTTGGAACCAAAACACATGCTTGCAACTGTTAGCAAGGTCTGTGTGAAATGCAGTAACCATTCTGATAGAAAATTCCACTTAACTCAGTGGAAAGGATAGCACAGAAGTCTTATTATAAATAAAATGCTGTTATTATATATATATATATACACACACATATATAAAACATGAGAAGGAATGCAAACATATAAGTGTACATTTCCCAGGCCTAAGAAACTTATAAACCAAAATCAATTTACATAAAACTTAACTAAAAACATATCTCTGAGTTAGTAGGATTATATGAGGACTGCTCTGAAAATAATGCCTCCTATTTCACCATGATTTTGACATAAAGCAGATGTTGGTGATATGGCAGTAGAGGTTGACTATTCCAGCCAATAGTCAATTAAATTTTGTTGCTGTGTGACAGATGGCAGCAGAGGGACAGACTGGTTAATGATGTCTGACATGGAAGTGTGCATGATGCATAGGGGAACTGAATTGTATACCCACAAAAAATTGCAACCACTGACATTCATCAATGCTTGCTGAATGTTTATGGAAACCAAACAGTGGATGTGAGTGCAGTGATATGGTGGGTGGTGGTTTTCAGTGGTGGCAAGTCAAAATGGCAGTCCATGGAGGGGAGAGGTGAATTTGACCTGGACAGGCTGGGGAGTTGGACAGAGAGGAACCAAATGAGGTTTAACAAGAGCAAGTGTATAGTCTTACACCTAAGGAGGAATAACTGCATGCACCAGTGCTGGGGCTGACTTGCTGGAGAGGAGCTCTGCGGAGAGGACCTGATTGTCCTGGTTGACAACAGGTTGGCCATTAGCCAGAAATGTGCCCTGGTGGTCAAGAAGGCCAATGGCATCCTGGGGCTCATTAAAAAGAGCATGGCCGCAGGTCAAGGGAGGTGATTCTCCCTCTCTACTCTGCCCTGGTCAGGCCTCATATGGAGTACTGTGTCCAGTTCTGGGCTCCCTGTTACAAAAAAACAGGGATCCCCTGGAGAGTGTCCAGCGGAGGGCCACAAAGATGATAAAGGACCTGGAGCACCTCTGTTATGAGGAAAGGCTGAGTGACGTGGATCTGTTCAGTCTTGAGAAAAGAAGACACAGAAGGGATCTGATCAATGTCTATAAATATCTGAGGTGCAGGAGGTAAAGGGATGAAGCCAGACTCTTTTCAGCACTGTGTGGCAATAGGACAAGGGGAAATGACCATGAACTGAAGCACAGGACATTCGGCACAAATGTGTGTAAGAACTTCTTCACTGTAAGGGTGACGGAGCACTGGAACAGGCTGCCCAGAGAGGTTGTAGAGTCTCATTCTCTGGAGATGTTCAAAATCCTACCTGTGCAACTTGGTCTAGGGAGCCTGCTTTGCAGAAGGGTTGGACTTGATGATCTCTAGAGGTCCCTTCCAGCTCCTACGATTTTGTTATTCTGTAGTTCCCCACTGAAGAAAAAATTCAAGATGCAGTCCTGAGTGAGTAAAGCGATGTGCACTATCTTTTGGGATAGGATAGGGGTGATCCTTCTGAGTTTCCGGGAACAAATAAACCATCAACTCTGACCACTACATCTTGATGCTGACTAAACTCTAAGCAGAAACTTCCACAATCAGGCCAGGGAATAAGAAGAAAACCTCTGTCTTGCAACACAATAACACCAGCCAAATACAAGTTTGAAGACTATGGAGCACATTGCCAATCTCGGATGGACTGTCCTACCACACCCACCATATACTCTGGATTTGTCATCTTCTGATTTCCATCTGTTTGAGATGAAGGACTGCATGAGCAACATTTTTCTAGCAAAGACACAAACAGTATATGTGAAACAGTGGTTCATATCTGCTGGTGCAAATTTTTATGAGCACAGCATGCAGGCTCTTGTTCATCATTAGCAAAAATGTATAGCAGCATAACTATGTTAAAAAACAGTATTTTGTACACTCTCCTTGGCCCTTATCTTCTCACCAGTGCACCTGTAGAATCTTTTGCTATTTTTCACATCCCTCACCAAGTTCAGTTCCATAAATATAACTGTGAAAAAGGAAGTAGAGGGAGCATACAGCTTTCAAATGGCAGTCAAGAGAACAAGGGGAAAAAAATACCCTTTAATATCTGTGAGCTTCCTCAAACTTAGTTTATCTCTTTAAATTAGTTCTTCCTAATCTTCTAATGCTTAAGCAGTAGTCTATTTGTGATGTATGGACAGTCCCCACTGCAAATGTTTGAAGTGATGTCTTTGACCTCTACCCTGTTTGGGAAAGTGGAGAGTTTTTCCAAATTACCTGGAAGTCTGGAGGGGCTTGGACCCTTACTTTTCAGGATGAAGCACGCAGATTGCTACAATAAGAGTCTGGCTCCCACACAGCATGAAACATCCTCTGTAAGAGGAATTCATTATTATACTCTTCTGCAAAATAGGTTGGCTTTTTTTGCAGCATCCCAGTGGGGCCGTTCTCCCTCCACTCACATCATTATCAACAGTCCTTAATGCTCTGCTCACTTGTTCTAGCTCTGGGTGAGCTCTTTCTTAGGCTGACAGAAATCACTGTAAGCCCAAATCACAAAGGAAGATAGAGAACAGTCTATACCACTTTGGGTCATTGGTTTGTGCAACACCTGTGAAGAATGTTTAGAATTAAATCAGCAGTTCTAGCCCATGGGACCTGACAGAATGGAAAATCAAAATGAGTCACAGGGCAAATATGTTTGCCTATGTGACCAGAATTTCTTGCATAGGTTGCAAGTATGGTAGGGGAAGCCAGAGCATTCATCACTGCATGGAACTAGAATGTGAATAAGGCCAAGTCTGAAGACTTGTTTCCTGCCTTTGCTTTTGACTTCCATCATTAGCATTTCAGTACTGTTCTCCTTACTTCTATATCATCACTGCCATTAATCATTACGAGAACTGCAAACAGACTTTCCAGCATTATGCTGTTGCATGTGACTACGTGTCCAAAGACTCAGTCCTTGGAGCAGGTCCTGAGAAAGGCCACACCCTTCTTATTGTCTCACCTAACACAGATTCATGATCAAGACACCAAACTGGCTCACAGTCAAGTGCCAGTACTTGTTGACAAACAATGATAGTTGACTATTCTTCTAGGGAGAGATAGTCTGCAGCTGCAGGTTTGCTGTTATATTGACCTGATTTTCAGTTGTTTTAGTTTGACTGGAGAAAAGAAACAACAAATAATTGTATGCTATCCTTTCTACCATATGTTCTTAGGACATGCTGTATCCTTTCTATATTTGTTTAGATTAATCTGACATTGATCAGTGACAATCTATGACTGTGCTGCATCAAAAATACAATACTTTAAGTATTCACTTGTAGGAAGGAACAAATTGAATCAAGAAAGTCATCACTATTACCACAACAATTGGTTGGACTGCTGAAGAGGTAGAACTAGAAAGATCTTTGCAAATATTGAACTGTATCTTCATACATGAAGATTTTCATAACAGTAAAATATACATTTCTACCAGGGGAAAGTTATTTTTGCATCTGGTGAATACTTCCCAACTTTACTAATGGCAGTTAGAAAAGAAAGGACTAAAACTTCTAGATAAATGAATCTTTATTTAATTTATTCATGACAGTAGAATGACAGGAGGCATCATCTCTTGAAAGAACATTTGTTACAGATTCCTAATAGAATTAAGAAATGGCTAAAAATTGTTCTCATATATTCATCTATTGTGAAGAGATCTAAACTGTGAGAAGAGAGTTGAATGCATGTTTAATAAAAGCATTATGCCTTTTGTAATGTTATGTTTGAAGGAGGGAGACATAGGAGGCCATCTGCATTGATTGAAATCTGTCTTATGCAAAAAGTTACAGATTTTGCAAATAAAATTCCAAGAAAAGAAGAAAAGCTTTTTATTTTCCTAGTGATCTCTTCGGAATACGGTGTAGGCCAAAGACTGTAACTTTGTCCTCATACAACATCTTTATTCAAGAAAGGCATAGAAATATATGTGCAGTAATATAGTAGGATTTTTTATAGGAAATATTATTTTTGGTCCAATTACAGTCCATTTCAAAGATGGAAAATACACTGAACTGCCTACATAAGCTAAGAGTTCTAAAAGATTTTTAGGTTTATGAGCTGATTTAGATACAGGAATCACAAATGCTGAGTCTATTCTGCATGTCTAAAAATAGGTTGGTTGTCAGAAAACTTTGCTTTTGATGATCATACCATAAAAACAGTTACAAGGTATCATTTTCAATTTGAAAAGTTAAATGATTTATTTTGTTGCTCTTGCTGATTTTGAACAATTATTTTTTAATTCATAATTTATTAATGATGTTAAACTGTAATTCTCAATGCAGAGGTTACATAGAAAAAGATGTCAAAGCTAAAATTCAGAAAAGGAATGCTGATATCACCATTTCATCCTCAGGGACAGAGGTGGGCAAAAGAGTGGTTTTCTCAGTGATTCAGACAGACATGTAAGATGTATAAATTGCAAAGGTGGTATGAAAATTTTTCCCATTTCTCATTGAGTAAGCAACACGCTTTCTGCTCAGAAATGTGGATAGTCACACTGATCCTTGCTTTTATCACCTGAGAACAGAACTGCATGATCTTGGTCTGAGAGGGACACAAATTCTCAGTCACTCTCCTTCAACAGCATATTAAGTATATGAGACTGAAAAGTCTGAGATGCTGTTTCTAATACCAAAAGTTTCATTTGGTTTATCTAATGTATCTCAGGGTACATTATATGTGTATGTGGTATGGATATATAGTAATTTGGATATATGTTATATACCCTTCATCTATCTATAAGTATAGTGAAATACAAGTTCCACGCTGTTTTTGAGTCCAGATCTACCTAGCATCCAAATTCATCAGGCACGGTATGTTTGCACTTGAGCATGGGCTTTGGGAAGCCTAAGAGACAGCTGGAATCTCACAGTGCAAGAGTTGATATCTGAGCATTTGCCCTCTGACCACGTGTATGGTGAGACTTTCCCTTCCCTTTACCCAAAAAGCCTCATGACAGCTTCACATAGGAGCAAGCCTGTCTCTGGTGCATACCTGAAAGCACCTACTGCATCAAAGCTTGGAACTCTGAGCATGGTTGCTCTGAGCCACAGCAACCCTATGACCATAGCCATGGGCATGTTTTATTTCACCCTCAGAACTATGTGCCACTGTAGAAGTTCCAGAGGTAGATTTATCTCTGCTTCTTTAGTTATTAAGTTATCACTCAATGAGTGTGTCTCCCCAGCTTTTCTTTCCTGTCTCTTCTAATTCCAGCTGAGGTTCCACTATCATTCTCCTGATGTAGTAACTGTAAACTGACGAAGCTGCCTGACATATTTGAAGATAAGGCATTAACAGCAAAAAGAATTAACTAGAAAAAAATATTTACTTATGTTCCAAGATGCTGGGACTGTTAGTGTATATGTTTTTCATGGTACCAAGCGGATGACTGGAAATGCCCTTTTATTGACCATCGAAAATTTCAAATGTTCAAGACCCTCACCTCAGGCTTTACTGTTGAGTTCTTTCCCAGCTTGTCTGGAACACATCAGTGATACAACTTGGGATCTCTGTCTTCTGAACTCACTGCCTAGACACAACCTCTACTGGGAAGGTCTTTCCCTCTACTCTGGCATTTTTTCTTTACCTCATTAAATCCATTCTGATTTTTGCCCCCATTTCACACTATGCCTACATACAGTAGAGCAAATTTCTGCTAGAACTTGCTAGTCTTCAGACTGCAAAGTCCATCTTTCCACTATCTCTCTTGAAGCTGTATGATGTAGATAATATTATTGACCTATCTAATACTGTTAAATGGTCCCTCCTAGTCTGTTTACAGTTTTTCTGCCAAGCTGGGATCAGAACTTTGACCTTTTGCTCCACCTCATATGTCTAAGCCTTAACTTGTCAATCATAGCAGATTTTCTGCTTTTGCTGTGTTTCAGCAAGGTTATTATGGTGCACGAAGGCCATAAACCCATTCACTCTCTTGTGGAAGTCCAACATATATGGTACTGCTGACTCCTCTGATGCTTCCAGCATGATTTTCTGCTTGTCCCTCCATAAGATCAAGGAGTTCTCTCACTCTGTTGCAAAAAAGAGCATGTAAAGCATAAGCCCTGTGGTCTCTTCTGAGACTCCTTGACATACAAGCAGAGGCTTCTACAGTTATTTTTCTTATTATCCCTACATTTAATTTTGTAGATGTCAATTTGTGTTGGGTTGTTGAAGAGGACTCTTAGAGCCCCCTTTCCATACTACTCATATTACTGATAATGATATAGAAAGATCTAGAAACTTCAGACACAAAGTTACTTCCAGAGAACTTTGAAGTACACATTTATGTTTTCTTTGTACTTTTTCATGATTTTAATCCACCTCAAAAGCCCATCTTGCCAGATGACTCTAGAGTTCACAAGATACAGGATATTTAGTTTTGAAATACAGTAAAAATGATTCAACAAAATAGCATCTAATATTATCCATGATTAAAAAATAGAAGTTTAGCTAGTAACCTATTGTGTCTTTAACAGTGGACAGTGCAAGATGAGCCAGGGGGAAATTTAAGACATTGTGAAGTATAATTATTAAGCTTTGCTCAAATAAATTTTTTATAGACCCTATCAGAATAGTCCTGGTAACAGATCTCTCTCCTCTCGTTTTTGTTTGTTTGTTTTTAAAATTTAATTTTTTTCTTCATTTTACTGCTTTTACTGAATTCTTCTTCAACTGAAGAAGTTCCTTGCGGACTTGGAAGATTTCTTTAGGTAGAAAGTTAATTGAAAGATAGTAACATCATGGGGAAATGTAAGGACGAGAAACTCTTTCATGAATGACATGCAGCTTTCATGGATATTGAAATTAGTTCTTTATTTCTTTTGTCTTCAAGAAAGATTTTAAAAAGAATACAGTACACATCGCAGAAATACCTTGAAATATGGGAAAATGTTACAAAATGTTAATGTTTCTTGAATGTATCACATGATTTTTTTTTACTTCTCAATAAACATAGTTACTTACTGCTTCTAGTACAAACTTCTGAGGGTCCTAATTCTAAATACCAGCTATACTTTCTTTTTGTGTTATTCCTTACATGTGCACAATGCATTGTATTTCTCTTAAAAACCTTTTAATGTAATATTTTGTACAGGTGCTTAGGAAGAGTCACATCAGTACTTTTAATCTTCTAATGATGTAGCTTATTTCACATCTGGAAGTGTTACAATGCAATAACTGAAAGACATTTTTAATCTGAAAAGGGAAATCTGCTTCATTATGAGATCAGACTGACATGATAATGTTTGGATTAATTAATTTTTTGTTAATTTTAGAAGACTCACTTTCCAAAGTAATTTAAGGTTTCTGTATTTGTTTACATTGCTTTTTAATGTGACAACTATGACATGCATTTCCACAACAGGTGGATTAATGTCATTTTTTAAAAAATTACTTCACCTAGGCAGGTGTTTCCTGTATATGTTTGACATGAAATTAAACATTGCTCCAGATGTTCTGTTTGTAGCAAAGCCAGTTAATTTTATTACAACATTTAATCACAGATCAACAGTGTAACAGAAATGCAGTCTATGTGCAGCAGATATTTAACAGAACTTCTTAGTGAGTATGTGGAAGAGCCTATATATGGAAACAATCTAAGCCCACAAATGTGTTGATGTGGTATTATGCATTTTATGTGTTTAGACTTGAAGTCATGTTATTTGCTTATCTTACAGTATTCGCACACAGGATTGTTAAGTTTCATTGGAAGACATTGATAACATATATTCTTCCAGATATCTACCCACGTGTCTATCTTATAACTAACCTGAGGTAGAGCTTAAAAACAGTGTATTAGGAATTATAAAAAATTCCTTACCTTTGGATGTGGACAGTCCTGCACATTTATAATGCTTTCTACCCTTCTGTTAATCTGGAGTTGCATATATTCACAAATAATTACCCTGCTTACAATGCAAACATTAAGAACTTTTATCTCAAATATCATTACATGCCTACCTACTCTTCCATTAAGATTAGCTACAGATTTCCCATTAATTATTACATCAGATTTATTCATCATTAATAAATTAGATCTCTGTGTTCTGTCATGGACCACTTGGGCATCATGAAACAGGTGAAGAAAGAATTTCAAAGCAATGCTGGTAATTCCAGGGTAAAAGTAAAAATATTCATAATTTTTTATTTTGAAATATTAGTTTATCTATATGCACTAATAATAGCTTAAACCCCTGTGATGATTGATGGTTTTTGTTGGCCCGTCACCTCATTGTATAGAAGTTTGTTTTAATGAGTTTCTCTAATGAATATTTTATATTGATACTTGGATGAATGGCATATGGTAAATGTAAGGTAAATTACAGCTCTTTAAATAAATATTTTTCATAAATTATTTATTTTGTGATGCCTGTATTGGTTAGATGTCATGTCAGATGAAGACTGGAAATTATTTACTCTAATACTTATATGAGAGTTGAAAAAGTAAAAGACTTTTAATTATTAACAAGCTTCCAATATAACTGTGTAATTTATGAGAAACTATCATAAATTGTGTGAGATTACAATTTTGTGAGGACAGGTTTTATTTGTATCATGCAAAATAGAATGATCTCTCATGTCTTTACAAGAATTTTATTTATTCATACAAAAAATATTGTGCTGTTTCTGCTAAAACCTATTTTGATGAATTTCTAGCTTCAGAAGGATTATGAATTCTGTCAACTGTCATTATTTACATCATAACTTCCTGGTTATTTTAAATGGTACAAAAATTAAAGTTAAAAATCAACAAAAACATATGTAGTGCTCTTGTTCTGTTTAGGTGTACATGACTCGTACAAATAAAGATATTTGAACACTTATTAAAGTTGCTGTTCTAGACTCCCAATGAATTACTTTTTTATGTGTGTTTAAGGAGTAGCCTGTGAAAATAATATATAGTGGATATTGATTATAAAACTAAGTAAAAGTGCTAAGTCATTTCACATTGTGATTCTGCTTTCCTTGAGGTGAAATGTAAAACAGGAAGGAAGGGAGGAAAGAATGACGGAAGGAAGGGAGGAAGGAAGGGAGAAAGGAAGGGAGGAAGGATATAATCCAAATTCTCAGTTAAGTAGAAATCACTTCTATGGAATTAAATGTGTTGTTCAGTGCTGCTTTATTTTGTTTGTACATCAACTCTGCAAACTAATGGTTGCACTCAGTAAGCCATTCTTTCAGTCCAATGCTAAAATATTTATCCAAAACATTAGTTCTCCTTTTTCAACAAATCAACACCTCATAGACTAAGACAAAGATCTACAGCATTTGTGGAACTTCTTTTAATAGAATCATTAAAAACCAAACCAATAATTCATTGTATATCTCCCCAGAACTGAACACTTGCTCATATTTTAAGGGAAAAAAACAACTTGGAAGACTATATCTAAAAGTCTTAGATTGTTATAATGATGTTACTGTTAGTATTTACCTTTGAAACCATTCAAAGAATCACACTTTAAGGCTGCCAACAAATTCAGGCAGCCATTCACATGCAAGCCACACATAAGCTCTTTCTTCTTTTTTGTTTCATTTTATTTTTCCACAAGCATACTCTTTTCTTGAAGAACACCGACTTTTGTCTCTGACCAACGGCATTTCTTATCCAAGTTCCTTTCAAAAAGAACATCTCATATTGGAAAACTCTGCTTCAACTATTGACTGTAGATTTTAATGTAATGAGCTGTTTCTTATAATTTCTTCTGTCTTTAGAAACTTTAGTAACATTAGTACCCTCATATATTCATAATTGCTATTCTATTTATGTTTTTGATTTGCCTTTTCTTAGATTGCACTATGTAAAGAGTCCCGTTCCAATACGTAAAAAAATCTCATAAATTAATGTGCATGTATAAACTAGTGCTAAGTATGTGTTACAGATCCCCCCCTGTGCTGGATCCACAGGAAATATGTGTCTGCTATAGCCACAGCTACAGGGGATTGGTTTGTTTTCTCAAGCTGTAGTAGCTCATGCTGTTAGCTCTGGAGGTGCCTGGTGTAATCTACAGTGAGTTATCCAAGATGGTGTCTGTTAAACAAATGCACAGATGCCCAACCAAGTATGTTCATTGCGTATTTCTGTTGTCTATTTATGCAGCATAGACTGAAGGTTACAGTAGGCTTTGGGTGGAAAAGCAATTATGGAGGGAAAAGGAGAAATTCTCCTATCTCCTATTCTCTAAGGTGGAATGGGTCAGCAGATGTCATTCATTTCCACCCTCATTCCAGTGTATCTGTTTCCTCACAATCCACATCACTTTTCTGTCTGACCAGGATTGTTTCAACATCCCAATATTTCTTAGCAATGTACTCTATGGGTAGTCTGCCATCAAGGCTCTGCAGTAAAGCTGG
>JAOWBP010052483.1:0-12914 GCA_028571105.1 Tragopan temminckii
TGCTTTGAATTTGGTAATAAAAATTCTTCACCCTTACTGTACATATACCTGTTAGAATCCTACCGCCTATTTTTAATTCATCATTGTGGGGTAAAAAAAAAAAAAAAAAAAAGAAAGAAAGAAATAGGAGAAAAACTGAAGAAAACAATCCCTGAAATCTGTCCGTGCTACAACCTAGACATTTATCAGTGCTAGTTGATACAATTTTGCAGAAATGTTCTCCTGAAGCACAACTTCCTGCTGGTTTAAAGGCTGATGTGATCATGCTGAATAGACACCAGGCTTCTGCTTAGGTAAAATGTGACATTAGGAGAAAAAGTAGTGGTAGATTTGGTGCAGTGCTTATAGCTTGACTGTAGGTATCTCAGTAATGTCTGCACAGTAACAGCTGTTGGAGAATGTTATCCAAAGGACAGTGTCCAACAGGTTCCTGGAAGACCTGTGGCCCATCTGTATCCATGATTTGGAAAACAACAGCGCTGGAGACAGCCCAGAGATGGTGTGTAGTGGCCTAGGTCAATGAGTTATGCAGCAGCTCCCTAATCCCTGCATGGGGGATGTAGGAAAGCACAGTCAGCTGCGAGGAGATGATCCTCTCTGTACGTTGCTGGCGAGATGATGACCATGGACTGCTTCAGTGCCCATACCTCACGGGGCTGTGGAGGCCTGGAAAGCCCAGTGGGACAGTTTACGGTTATGCTGCCGAGCAGCTCAGGGGAAGGCTGAGGGGAGGCTTGTGCTGGGGCCAGCACAGATGTTTTCTGTAATTTCTGACTTCCAGACCACCACAATTTTCCAGGGGAGGTGCAAACCCAGGATAGCGGCTGTTGAGCTCATAGCCTTGCTTTGTTTAATTACCATTCACAGACTGTTCAGTAGGGGTCTGGAGACCTCAGGAACCACCAAGAGCCAGGGGCTGACTGCCACTGTATACATCTGTAAGAAGAAGGTATGTAACTCCTTTAGTGTAGCTACGGAACAAAAAACAGTATTTTATGTGCACAATTGGGTACTGAAGAGATAGGCTGTGGGGTCTGGTAAGCTTGCTGTCACCCAGAGCTCTTCACTTGGTTATCTCACCTTTAAGTCTGGGCAGCCAGCCCTGCTGCCACCATAGGTATTATTCATGCTATGAGGACCTGCAGGACCCAAAACATCTGTGCTTTGCACCAGTTGCCTGCAGGTCTTCGTGTTAAGCTTTTTAGGCAGTGTCTCCACTAGTCTTTTTAAACTAAAAATTCCCAGTAAGCAACAGGCCAAATGTTACCTCTTGCTTGTAATATTTGTTTCATTTGGGGCCCTTCAGGTTGTCCTTCACTTGGTCTGTCAGTTTTAATGGTTGGTGTTTTCTCATGGCGCTGCGTTACTTGTTAATGCCTTCTCATGGTTTTTCATGAGACTGTGCTGCTTGTCTTGTTTTCAGCCTGCCCAGTGTGCAGTCCCCCTGTTTCCCAGACTGTAGTGGTGCCTGGTGGTCTCCCTCCACCTGCTGTTGATTTCTCAGAGGTATCAGGTCTCCTCAAATTTAACTAAAGGAGGCAGGGAGAGGGGACGGAGAGGTTCAAGTGTGAGCTTAGCCTTCATGAAACATCAGAAGATCCGCATGAAAAAGAAACTAATGAATACCTTAATGCAGGTCAGGCTTGGGGCCAAGATGGTACCTTCTTAGGTGCTATCAGCAGCTGGGCGCAGGTGTATAGGAAGCAGCTTTGCTTGGTTCCTGTGTGCATGAACAGAGGGACTGTGCAATGGGACTTCCTCAGAACACATCACAGCCTCAGTTGGGTTTTGGCCTCTTCCCTTGTGAGTGCATAGCCCTCCTGCAGTGCTTCCTGGGCAATCTTGCAGCTGGATTTCTTCGATAATTGTCTTGTCCCTTCCAGTCACACCACCACTCTGTGCAGGTACACACATCTCCTTGCTTTCCCTGAGACCGTTCTAAACCTGCTGGCTGGTTTCAGACATGTTTGTCAGTGCTGTGAAGGCCACGGCCACCCTGTGTTGGTGAGAAGCAAGGGGGCTGAGGTGACTGGGAGCTCGGTCCAAGCTTGGGCAACTGCCAGGCAAATAGCCATGGAGAGCAGTGCCCAAAATGACTTCTGCTTGCAGAGCCTTGTACTACCCCAGATGAATTGGAGATTTTGCAGGGGAGGATGTTACAGTGCATAAAATCTTCCTTGTGGTAAGTCCTTCGGTGAGAAACTGTATAAAAATACCAGAAACAAGGTGTTCAGGATAACAAGGCAAACCTAGCCGAGAGGCATTTACATGTAAAAAAATAAAAAACTTTTAAAAAAACCCTATGATTTCTTTCAGCTGCAACCTAAACTTTGTGCTCAGTTAAATCTTCCCAACCCTGGGCTGATCCCTGCAGCCCCTCCTGGGTTTTCAGTGCATCCAACAATGAAAGTGAAATCCAATCCCATCCAATTAGAGGAAAATGAATGGCTCATCTACAATAAATGGGCTCTGAATAACAATAAGCCAACAAGAGAGCAATGAACTGGAGACAGAGTACAATCTTCCTGAATGTTAATCGGCAACTAACTCCTCAAGCTTCTTAGAGGTGGAAAGAATTGGAGGAAAATAGATTAGGGAGGCTTTTTAACTGCTTAGGCCTCACATTTTTACCTAAATACAAGAATGTTTTTGGTGCTGTCTTTCATGGGGTAGGTTGGAAGGGGGAAGCTCTTTTCACAAAGTTCAATGTTTTCAGTTTATTTACAGCTTGACATGGTGGGTCCTACTGCATAGCCTCTAGTACCATTCCATAGCTTCATTTATTTGAAAGTCCCCGTATAAAATGACAGTGTAAAACAATGTAAGCCTCAGAAGGTTTTTTCTCTAGATCTGAAGTTCTGGGGAATGAGGCACGTGAGCCCTGATGTCAGCCTGGCACTGATGAGAAGCTAGGGAGGCACATGAGAAAGTATAAGGAAAGCGGTCTGCAATTGAGGGCCTGAAGTTCTATCTGTAGCCAGCAGGCTGTGCCGATGCTGACTTTGTCCCATATAGAGAACCCTTTTCACACCCTCAACGCTAATACCTGAAGTAGCTGCAGAGCGGTCCAGCTGCTGCTTTCCACCGGCCTCAGCCCCACAGGCAATTTTACAAAGCCTGGGAAGGTGCAGGATTCCTGAGGCATCACTTAGAGAGGCCATCGCTCTAAGTCATGCCAGCTCCCACAGTCAAGGAAACTGGGTCTCACCAAGCTGAGCTGGATTTGTCCTTCCACTCCATCCACCTTATTCATTTCCCAGTAAGCTCTTTCTCCCTCCTTAGGCAGACAGAAAGTTTACGCAGTAGAACCAGTGCTGCCATCCCCTTCTGCCTACCCTTGTCCACGGAAGCCCGACTCAAAGGCCTTGGAGTCCCTGGACAAGACTCCCAACTGGCCAGAAGGCATCTGCTGGGTAATGACAGGTGAATCATGCTGGGCATCCACCTTGGTTGTGGTGGTTCGAGGTAAGGTCAGGAAGGTTTGAGCTCCCAAAATAGGTGGCCCTGAGCAAACTGTCTTCTATGAATTCCCCCTCCTCTACTCATCTGTGTAGCTCCTCAGGTACGCAGAGGCTGCAGTCGAGAGGCACTGGAGAGTTAACTGGTCCTCATCAATATAAATCACAAATGCAAAAACCAACAAAAAAAGGAATAACTTCTTTTAAGTTAAAATCTACAAAATAATTTCATAATTTATTCCATCAGCAGGGGTTAATGATGCAAATATGTTTCCTGCGTTTCATTCCCTATCAGAAACATCTTCCCAGAGGCAGCTCCAAATGTGATATCTCATGGCCAAATAAAGCTGGCAAGTGTGGCTGTAGGAAACCAGAGTATGTCCTCTCTGTTTATGGAAAGATGGGGGAGAGGAGCCATATACCCCCTTCCCCTCCATTGATCTGCTGTACAAGCAAAGGATCGCACATTGTATACCTTTAGATGAGAAATAATTTCTTGGGTGTATAGACAAGCTATTAAGTAATATGCAAGCAGAGCTAAATGGGGATTTGGAAAGGAGAATTATTCATTTGTTAAATTAAATAACAATTTGGTCTCTGCAGCATTAAAATAAATTTCCAAAGGCCATTGTTTGTTTGAACAAAGAGGGGAAAGGAGCTGTTAGGAGCAGTTTACACAGTCCAAATATGAGGGGCCATGTATGTTAATAAGAGTAGCGCTGGTGTTCAGCGTTTAGTACAGAAAATACATTTGCTGTAGCATGCTGGACATGCTTTGGCCAGTCCTGTGAACTCAGCATCACGCCTTGCCAAAGCTTAGCACTGAGAGCAAGGCTTGCCGAGAGGAATTTCAAATTTCACAGATACATTTTTTCTGAAAACTGGCTTAATTTGTTGGACCAGGACAAGGCAGTGGCAGTGGTCAGTACGAGCCCCGGGCTTTGACAGTTTGAAGGCAAAATAATATTCCTTTCCCTTCCAGCAGCCTCCAAGCACCACAGAGAACAACCTTCCTTCCCTCATTAACTCAGCAGTAATCATGGACCCCTTACTCAAGCCTCCCACTTTGTTTTCCTGGCTGTGGTCTTCACTAATTCTGTAGTGATGGTTGTTTGGTTACTCTAGGAGTTTCAGTGCAAGAGATTTTCTCTGCAGAGCCTGCTTTGCTTCCCAGATCAGATGCAGTTTCAGATTTTGACCAGAACCAAACATCTTAAAAATATTAAAGATCTTATCACTCTAGCCTTATTATGCAAGAAATTAATAACTTTATGCTCATTTTCTGATCAAAAAGGCAGTGGCACCAACAGGTTGGATTGTTGGTACAAATGCTTATAAAACCAGATTCTGGTAACTTGATTTACCCAAAAGGACCCCATCTGTTCTCCGTGGTGTGGAGACAGTGGTAAGTAACAAGCTGGTACTCATTGTGGGGGTCACAGTGAAGGGACACGACAGGGTAAGGGGAAAATTATTCAGTATAAACCCAGTTTTCTGTGAGAATTTCAGAGTGAACATATAGAGCAGAAGTATCCCATGAAAACAAATTCACTTTCCACAGGTGCTCATCATGTTTTCATCTTTTGGCAGATGAGGAACCACTTCCACTTGCCCCCATGGCCATGATTCCTCCAAAGAACTCTGGTCTGAAAGCTGATGTCACACTTTCTTCTGTGACAGAGCACTTCTCCCATGAAGACCATGACAGAAGCACCTGGCAGGCTCCTGCCTTGCTCCTCACAAGTTGCCCAAAAGATGGATGACCTTCTGGCTAGGAAAGCTTTCTCCCCAGAGACCTCAACTACAGTGCTCACACATCAACCCTGAGATAACTGGGCTGTGATTGTTTATGCTATGCCCTGTACCTTAGCCTTGCTCCTTGCACCAGGGTGTCCTCCCTGTCCCTCATTCTGACTCCCACTCTCTGTGCCATATAAGCTGATAGAAAAGTATTTCAAGAACTTGCTTAAGGCACAGTGCTAAGCCTTGCCCTCAGAGAAGGTCTGATCTCCCTGCCTCTCTGTCCTCCAGACCCAAAGCATTTTGTCCTGGAGGTCTTGCATCTTTCCTCAGATCACTTACCAAGCTGACGAGCCTATGTCCATGTGGTGCCTAACCCTGGCTGCTCTCACCACAACCACATAAAATGCTGGAAAAGTCTCTCTTAGGTGCTTTCATCAGCTGCACACCTATTTAAATACTATAAGCCAAAACCTTTAAGCTTGTCCAGTCTTTGCTGCTACCTTTTATTCTTATCTTCTTTATGACAGATAGATTTGCCTTGTCATATTTATTATTCCCAGCACCGCTCTGGTGCTCTCACAGGGCTGCTTCCTCCAGTGCTGTTTGAACAAAGTGTCATTTGAGAGTGGCTTTGGCGGCCCAAGGCTTCCTACAGGGATTTCTTCCATTTCTGAAAAAAATCTGGCAAACTTTCACTTTTTTTTTTGTTGTGGTATTTGTGACTGGTTGGCTTCTTCAACAGAACTCCACTGGTGGTGGTGAATTCACAGTGTTGGGAGTTGTGCTGGTGGGATGCTCAGTGCCCAGCTCTGCAAATAACCTGTTTCCACGTGAGAAAAGAAAAGTCAGGGGCCGAGAGCATTGGGTCCTGCAGGCTCCCACCAGACACCTTTCCTCAGATAAGTTTTATAGACATTGCAAGAAGTGTTAACTAAGGACTAACTCCTCCTATGTTCATTCGCTATTTTTCCTCCCCATAAGTCTACAGTCTGAGAAGCTGAGCTAGGGGAAAAACTGTTGTAATTCCTTCATTACGTAAAAATTGTGCCCACGTAGATCCTGGAGGAAAAGGTCAGTCTGATGACTACTTCAGTCACTGACATGGACATCTTTACTGACTCCACTGGTTCCTCTTGTCTGAAAGGGAGTGCTTACTGAGAAGGACTTTGTCTGTAAATACTTTGAAAGACAAACACCTGTTTAAGAGAATACCTCAACTGGATGGAGACTTGTTCTAATAGTGTTGAACAAGGCCTTAGGCATGGGGCCAAAAGCCTCTTGAGGACAACATATAATGCTACCCTACCACGAGTTTGGTTGTACTTGTCATGTCACTTAGGGCCAGCGTGGCACTTAACATAGTATTCTTTCTTTCTCTAGCGTGCTAAAAAAATGCTGTTTTTTGTGAACACCTTTCTTCAGACCTTGGAGGCTTTATACAGGGCGTCAAGGCTCAGAACAGAGCTGCACTGGAACTTGGGTTGAAGTGCCCAACAGTCATTACTGTAGCACCCAACTCATTTTCTAGCTTTGGGCATTCACCTTCTCTTACATTTTATCTTACAAATCTGTGTTGTTCGAATGCAGATTTATTTGTGATACTGCTTTTCAAAGCCTCTTGATAAACCTCACTGCAGTTGGTCTGCGTTTATTTCTTTTATTTGACTGACTGACTATATTGTCAATAGCATACACAGATCTCCTGGACTTCATACACGTGCTCGGCTTTCTACCCCAGAATTTACACCCAGCACCTGCATCTCCATGCCAAAATTCAGAAGCTTTGATAATGCTGCAGCACTTCACAGCACCACCATCAGCACGTGCCCAAGCTCAGACCCACCTTTTCTACCATGTACCTTCAGCTGCACTGAACTCCTACTACATCTGCACTGGCTGTAGTGCTTCAGGAAAGACAGACTCAAGTCGTAGTGTGGTGAGCACACACCAGGAGGATGTAAATTTAAAAAAAGGAGCCACTGAGCAATAGTAAATGTTAGCCATCTCGTGTTACCTATACCCATGTTAACCATCTCTCTGTTTTTATCATCTGGAGAGCAAACACTAAAAAAAAAAAGAAAAAAGAAAAAAAAAAAAAGACCAAAAAAACCCCCCAGCACCCTCTATATTGAAACATCTGCCCCAAACTACACCACACTGAAAGATATTCACTGAGATTTTTATGGAGGAGGGGTAAAGTGACTCTTAAGACAATACACCCTTGTTTATTTTTCATCAAAATAAAGCTGTGGTTAGCAGACAGGGGCTAACCTAACACTCTTAAGTTAAAAAATCAATTTAAAAAGAAAAAAAGAAAAAGAAAAAAATTAGCTAAAACACTTGAGTTTAAACTGATTTCAGTTTTGGCAACTTTGGCAGAATTATGTTGTTTTAAGGAATCCCGTCAAAAATGAACACGATCTCCAAGTTTGCTATAGGAAAATGGCTGCCATTTTAGTTGGTATAGCAAAGAATCCCCAGTAGTTTGCTAGAGAAAGAGGAACAGCCAGCCAGTCTCTGGAGTTGTACAGGGCTCCAGTTTGGCAAGCCTCCCCAGGTAATCCTTTTTCAGCAGAGGCTTGCAGGCAAACATAAAGGCAATCCAAGAATAATAAAAGCATTAATTATAGGCTTTCTCTCACTACAGAACACATGCATCTTAAGGCCTCTTAGGGGATTTATCACACATGAGGATGAGGTTTATTTTTTTACTACTCCTTCGTTCTCTTTTACTCATGAAAGTTTTCCGAACATGACGCTCCGCTCTCAAAGTTAAGTCCTTAGCTGGTAGAAAACAGGATAACGGAGCTGATTCCCTCTGCAGCTCTACTGATTTGCACCAGCTGGGAATCATCCCATTCTATTGCCTAGGCACAGAGTGCAGCTGCTTTATTCTCATTTGATTTCAGTTTCAAAAACTAAACTGTCTTACAAAGTGAATGATTGCGAGCAAATCCAAACCCATTACACTGAAACTCTTCAATTGTTAAGCAAGTTAGATCAGCTTTCTTCTGATAACTGCTTCTGATACCGGTGTCTTTCTTGTGCAGGCTTGAAACTTTGCTCGCAAAATCTCCTTGCATCCCTTTGAACTCTCTCGGGAGATTAAAAAAAAATTACTCCAGTTAACACTCCCCCCGTTTCATTTTTAAAGGTCACGCTTAGAGCTGGCAGTTGTTATAGGAGCTGTCCTCTGTAAAGAAGTCTGAACTAGCCAGGCACAGACTTAACCTCACCATCGAAAAACTAACATTGTCACTAGGATATGGAGAAACCATGGTGAAGAGCTAGCAACAGCTAGGCCACGGCAGAATGAGCAGTCGGCATCTGCTCGGTGGGCCTTTATCATGCAGCGTTGTATGTACGATTCAAAATGCACGGGACGATTGTTGAAATGATGTAGACAAATTGACTCAAATTAGTTTTGCATGGGCCGTGCAAAGTTTAAGCTTGTTGAGCGCAGACACATAGCAACAGCCGCCGCGCGTTGGGCGACCGTCCGTCGGAGGCGCTTGCAGAAAGCACGACGGCGGCCCGAGCTCATGAGTTTGCTTTTGTGGCCGTTCGGAGCTTGCCTTGTCATTGTGCACAGCTCTCCAAAGTCTTGGCAGAAGCGGTCCCTGCTGAAGGCAGCACCGGCACTGATAATTTTATAGAAGTGCTTGTGAGCTTTAATGTCGTTTTAGACTTCCTTAATCTTTTGACTGTTGCTTAATGACAAACAAATCCCCAAAGGACTGGAGTGGGGGTTGGGGGGGAAGATTAAAAGGATTTTGAGATTGTGTTCTCTGCTTTCAGTCAAACTGTCCCAAATCCTGCCAGCACAATTCTCCAGTGCCCTATGACACCCCTCCCCAGACCACCAGGAGTGAGTTTCTTATTGTATTTACAGTAATCTAATTACAACAGTTCTTCAATTCACAGCCAGCTTTGGTGTACGGACTTCAGCAAGAACTCTCCTCTCCATGCAGATTGCAAATCTTAATCTTTTAAACCAACACACTCACAGACCCCCTCCCCCAAAAAAGTGGAGATGCCTGTGGGAGTTGCTGAGATGTATCCAATCCCCCCAGTGCTCCTCTCGCCTTTGTGTTAGGTTTCCTTTTGTGCCAATTTACTGCCTCAAGGTATGCCAGAGCTCTTAAGACATATTCTCTAAGGCTATAAAGTGGTGATCAAACAGGTCGCCTGACAGAAAAAAAAAAAATTCTTTTTAAAAAGATGTTTTTCCAAATGTGTGTATTTCCCTGATAATTTTGTAATGTCTTTCTTTATTTCTGTGGGAGAAGGAGCAACTAAGCAGAGGAAATAAACACATCTTCCTTAAAAGTGAAACGGTCGCAGCTTAAAATCATCGCTGCCGAAGATAATTTGATACGAATCTGAAAGCTGATAAGCTTTATTTAGAATATTTTTATGGAAAAAAAAATGTAGATGGAGCTCGTGTGTTATAAAATGTCAAGAAAGTGAATATAGAAAAGATTGTTTTATATCAAAGGAAATGTAAAGCAAAGCAGGGTCTGCAACGAATTAGCAAATGCGGCCGTTCTCAGTGTGCCATTACAGCCATCTAGCTATGCGGAGAAGTACTGCACTCTCCAGCTTCATTTCTGTCACAGGTTTCCCATCGAAGCTTTTAAAATAATATTGGATTTATACATCGGGAAGTTTGAGGGGGGCTTCCCTTTTCCTCCAGTCCATCATTTGACCTTCTGACCTATTCTCATGTAAAGCCAAATCTTCAAGTAGCTAAAATCTTTACTCCCCAAAACATAAGAAAGAATGTAGGGCCCAATTTCACTTTAAAATGTTGGTCTCTGCCATCACCGTGTCCTTTAGCAGACGTGCATAAGGCAAATACGCATACATTTGTATTTCTTCTGAGAGTATTTCAAGTCCTCTGCTTAGCTTCTGATATCTGTTCAGTTGGACTGTGTGAAGCTCACCAATCATTTTGCCTTCAGATATGTACCAGCATTCCTTGTCACGTCAGAAATGGTTTAAAACTCAGTTCCCACTGTTTAGACTCATTGTAATTTGAGCTGAAATGTGCTAAACAGTCAAACCTCAGCTACTTCCAACTGCTTTCTTTGAATCTTGAAAAACTGAGAATGCAGAAGTGTCATTTCTGCTCTCACATCCACAATTGAAAAATTATTTTTAATGTACCTTCCTCAGCAAACTGGCCATGACAATATTCAATATATGAAGCAATTCTCATTCAGTTTGCAAAATCACAGAATCACAGAATGGTGTTGGAAGGAACCTATAACATCATGCAGTTCCAGCCCCCCCGCTGTAGGCAGAGACACCTCCCACCAGGCCATCTTGTGGTTCTACAGACTGTATATGCTCTGCTCCATCTTAAGAACTCCGAATAGTGACATGGCTTTGAAGAGGTCAGCAGAGACAGCAGAGACAGCAGATTCTTGGAAACCTCCCAGCTTTCATCAATGTGTTGTGGAAATGACAGATTGCACATAGCAACTTATTTCTGTGAGATCTAATTTAAATTTTAATCTCTGGGATAACATATCTAATCCTCACCGTCCAGTAATTTATCAGGTTGGGCAGTGTACAGGAAATGCTCCTACCTTTATGAAAACAAAGCTCTGCACTGATCTGGAAGATACTCTTGTGCAAGGGACTCTATCTCCCCTAATAAAGGGAGAAGGGACCGTGTAGCTGCAAAAGTTGCAGAGCAGGGAAGCCTGCAGTGTACGAATGCCATCTGCTGGTTTCACTAAAAGATCTGAACCTCCAGCAACTGCTGCTGCTATCGCTGGAAGACAGGCGTGTAGAGCTAGATCTCATTCCATGTGTCAGCATGAGCCAGTCACACTGCTCCATATTTAACTGTATGTAAGTAGAAGGCTGAGATCATATGAGCCATACCTGCCTTAATGCATCCGTCTGTGCTCAAGCATCAGGTTTGTTTAATGCTTTATGCCATCAGGGCACCAGTTAGATTAGGAAAAAAAGGCATCTGTGCTTGCAGCTGGGAAGCACTTTTGCTGAATATTTTGCTTAGATGCACTAATCCTCACGTAGGTTTATTCCCATTCAACTATGGTCTCAGCTGACGTATACCATTCTGCACAGAAAGGGCTCTCCACCACAAAGCCAGCTTTAGTCTGGCAGATTTCATCTCTCTGGGTCCTCTCTCTCCAGCCAGCAGAAATGGATGGGGTTTCTACAGCAAGTCCATTCCCTTGTGTACCAACATGCTACATAGTGCTAAGACACGGCCTGTGTGATTTTGGAACTTCAAATGCCTGCAGTACTGGGAGGGCTGTGTCACAGCTGGACAGAGCAGTGGTTTTACAGCCAAGGGTGTGCAGCATGCCCTGAGGTGTGAGGTGAAGGCAGCTGAGGGTGTGAAGACTGCTGGGGGAGGATGGAGGCCAAAGTTAGTGCAGCTGACACCAACATCTGACAGAAGCAGGACCTGTGGTTAACTGCCCTGGCAAATGCACCTAGGAAAAAAACAGATCTCTTTTTCAGGGCAACAACCAGGCTTGTTCCAGAAAGAGCTTAGAGAAGAGGAGATGCCCAAGGTGAAACAAGGCAACTCAAGTAGGCACAGAGGGTACAACTTGTATAGGCTACAGGGATTGGCCTCTGTGAATATACCTAAGGTCAAAGATGCAAGTAACAGCAGGAAAACCATGAGTATTTAATTAAACCATAGTCTGTGTAACAGCCTAGGGTCCGATCATTTGCAGTGGCTAAATTATTATGAATTTTAGAAATATTTCATGAGTGCTTTAGGGCCTCCCTTCTCAGCACACTTCTGTAGAAACTGATAATTCAGTCTGGATATGATGCTAGGAGGCAGTTTCTACCTGAATAGAGTCAAGTTGGTGCATTGTGTGAGTGCTGGCACAGGCCTGAAACTCATCTACCCATACAGTGATGGACTGAAGAATCAGGAAATAAAAACTAACCTACTAACTATGGATTCTTACCATTGCTTTTCCTCTCCTGGGTTGCACTCTAAGTCCAAGTAGGGAGGAGGAGGATTCCTCGCCAGGCTCAGCATTGGGTGTAGGCAGAGCCAGCTGGGTGTGGGCCCTGCTCCCCCTGAGCCACTCACATCTGCCAGAAAAATGTCTTCTGTCTCATGTTTCACCTTAATGCAGGGAAAGATCATGGAGCAAATCCTCCTGGAAGCTATGCTAAGGCATATGGAAGAGAGGGAGGTAATATGGGATAGCCAGCATGACTTCACCAAGGGCAGATCCTGTCTTACCAAACTTGTTGCTTTTTATGATGGCGTAACTTCAACAGTGGACAAGAGAAGAGCCACTGATGTTCTTTCTAGAATTCAGTAAGGCCTTTGATATGGTCCCCCATAACATCTTTCTCTCCAAACTGGAAATATATGGATTTGACTAGTGGACTGTTTGACGGATGAGAAACTGGTTACGAGATTGTACCTGGAAAGTAGTGGTCAATGGCTCAATGTCCAGGTGGAGACCAGTGACAGGTGGTGTCCCTCAGGGGTCAGCACTGGGACCAGTGCTCTTTAATATCTTCATCAGTGACATCAACAGTGGGTCAAGTGCATCCTCAGCAAGTTTGTCAATGACATCAAGCTGTGTGGAGCAACCAACGTGCCTGAGGGATGGGATGCCATCCAGAGAGATCCACACAGGCTTGAGCAGTGGGCACAGGAGAACCTCAGGATGTCCAACAAGTGCAAGTGCAAAG
>JAOWBP010052484.1:0-12909 GCA_028571105.1 Tragopan temminckii
GCAGAAGTGCTCAGTTACTAACAAGCCAACCTGCTATCAGGGTGGTTACAAAGAATGTTTATCAACAGGGTGGTGTACATATATATATATATATATGTATACACATGTATGTCTTGACTGAATATGTGTGTATATATATATATATATATCTTACTCTCTAAACACGTATGTGTATATATATACACACACATACATGTATATAAATATATGTAAATTATACTCAAGAAAAGAAAATCTCTCAATGAGGTAAGTGAGGCTAGGAGAAAGATTTATAACCTCCATAAACAATCTAATTCTTAAGGTCAGGCTGACCCTTACATATGAATCAGTGGTAAAGCAAGTAAATACAAATGTTAGAAAAGATGTTTAAGGAAAAACACTCTACTATCTCCTCACACCATCTTCCATTACAAGACTTTAATTTTGAGGTTTAAAAATTACTCCTTCTATCAGCTCATTGCCTAAAAGGAGCACACTTCCCAAGTGAATCTTTTGGAATACGTGAAGTTTTAGATCAGAACTCATATCGAATTGGTTGGGTTGGAAGGGACCTTTAAGACCATCCAGTTGCAACCCCCTGCTGTGGGCAGGGCTGCCAGCCACCCAGCTCAGGCTTCTCAGGGCCCCATCCAACCTTGAATGCCGGCAGGGATGGGGCACCCACAGCTTCTTTGGGCAACCTGGTTCCATGCCTCCCCACTCTCTAGGTAAAGAATTTCTTTCTAACATCTAACCTACATTTCCCCCCTTTAAATTATAAAGCCATTCCCTCTTGTCCCATGACTGTCTGCCCATGTAGAAAGTTGGTCTCCCTCTTGTTTGTAAGCTTCCTTTAAGTACTGGAACATCACAATGAGGTCTCCCTGAAGCCTTCTCTTCTCCAGGCTGAACAAGTCCAGCTCTCTCTTCATAGGAGAGGTGCTCCAGCCCTTTCATCATCTTTGTGGCCCTCCTCTGGACTCACTCCAATATCTTTACATCCTTTCTGTACTGGAGACCCCAGACCTGGATGCAGTACCCCAGATGGGGCCTCACAAGGTCTGAGTAGAAGGGGACAATCCCCTTCCTTTCTCTGTTGGCCACCTCTCTGTTGACATAGCTCAGGATATAGTTGACTGTCAGGGCTGCAAGGGCACACTGCTGGCTCATGCCGAGTTTCTTGTCCACCAAGACCCCCAAGTCCTTCTCTGCAGGGCTGCTCTCAAGGAGTTCTCTCAGTTTGTACTCATACCTGGGATTACCCTGACCCAAGTGCAACAGCGTGTACTTGGATGCTACACTATACTATCTAGAAAGTAAAAAAAAAACAAATGAAAATACAAACAAACTAAATAAAACCAAAACACATCCCTTCCCAAAACAATCAAAATCAAAACACATTTGAACAGTATTTCTAGTTATTTTATTCCTATTGGCAAAAGGTGCAAGGGGTGAGATAGTCTTTTATAAAAGACACCTACAGTAATTATACTGCATAATACAGTGTGTTATGTTACATGACTGTATGTTTATCCCTTATTTACATCACAAGATATTGAATGTAAATATTTCTGGAATGTCTTCATGAGTTTGATACTTAAACCTAATTAAAATTCAGTTTTGAAAAATGGCAACAATGTTAACAAATTGCTTAGAATATCAGGAAATTTCATCCAGGCTCACCTTCATTTACTTTTGTCTGTTATTTATTTGCTTCTTTATTTACTATGTAATGATACACGTTATTAAAGATCTTCATTATATTAATTTTAAAGCTCTTACAGTTTTCTCCACTCCGACAATTTCTCCTCCAGCTATATCTTTGTTAGAGTCATCAACAAGGCTATTTCTTACCTAAGGATTTATATCTACCTACTCCAGAACATATTGCAAGGCATACTGTTCAGCTGAGACAGCAATTCCATTTTAGAATTATTGTAAGTACGTGTTTTATAGCTAATTATAGAAAGTGACATTTGACATGGGCATGTTTAAGAACTGGTGATGTCATCAGCCATCTTCCTACAAATCTGATACCTCACTGGAAACTCAGAGCCTCAGGACATGCAGCTGACAGATGCATGCTCATTTCTAGAGAGAATTGTTACAGCAATCTAAAGAGAGTCTTCAACCTAAATTCCAAGGACTAATGATGAGCAACGTCAGATACATTTCTGAAGGGGTCAAGAATTCCTACCTTCACTAGACACTGAATTCCCTTCAATTTTTATTTAATTTATTGCATTTTTTCCTTGGAAAAAAAGAAATAATATTCTTCCTTTCCCTTGGAAGACTGTCAACTAAAATGCATGCTTAGAACATTCAATTGCTCTAGAGTTATAATTCAGGTATACGATCACCATTTAATATATTAAATTTAGAAATAATTTCCTGCTAGCATGGTTAATTGGTACTGATGCTAGTTACCTACAGAATCTACAGAAACATCCAGATGAAACGTACAATCTAGCATATTTTCTAATTAAACACATTTTTTTGAGGGCAAACTTTTTCCTATTTTGTTTTGTAATCCAAAAGTGTGCGCTAACAATATCATAATCCTTTTTTAAAGGTTTTATAAATTTTACCAAGGTACTATATAGACTAAGATCCTCACAAGGTATCAGAATGCCACCCAGTGAGTAGAAATTTCTGGTTTCTCTATACTCCGGAATTATTACTATAATTATTACTATAATTATTACTATATGTAGTACTTTGTTAATCCAATGAGAAGTGCAAAAAGTGATAATGTGTGAAAAGGAGGGGGTGCCAATTTCAGGCAGAGATGATGACATGAAAGTTAATGCAAAGCTCAGAGTAGCAGGTCACAAAAGTAGTATTTAGGAAAGCAGTGATGGGACTTTAGGAGAAAAAGTAAGAAAACAGCAGTAGAAAAGTGATGAGGTAGAGCTACCCTAGCATCAGGAACACGAGGATAAGACATTTGAAGACAAAAAGCTAGAGGAGAAAGAGAGAGAAACTGCTAAAGAGACCATGCTGTTAAAGGGCAAAATACCGAAGATGATCATTTTTTATTAGCACTATTTAAAGAACAATGATTATAGAAAGAGACAGGGTAATAAAGCACGGAAGTTCAAGAGAGAAAGGTAAAGAATAGGAATGAAGCAGAAATACAATGCAATTCAACAGAAAATAATTCTTCTATACCTATTCAGTCTTTGTTTCAATTTACTGATCCACATGCCATAAAGAGCAGGCAGATAAATTGGTGTTATATCAGTACACAATCATAATCTGTTGTTTATTTCAGCTTTTGAATTGTTTTAAATTGGTTTGTTGTACTGAAAACCTTTTCTTAGCTTGCAGAAGAAAATATCATTTCCTAATCCAAACATGTTTATAGATGACAAATGCATGTGCTTAGTAGGAATGACAAAGAAAAAAACAAATACGTAAGAGTATTTCTTATCTTAAGAATGATATATTCCAATACGAGCCTTTGAAATTCTTCTCTCACACAGTACCTCATGCTTAGGGAAATCTCTCCAGAAATGATAATGTAGTAGGACTTTCTTGGTTTGACATCAGTAGACTCCAACCTTTACTTCCTGTTATGCTAAGCAAAGTGATTCCACTAGATTCCTGAACTCTCTCATCAACTTTATTGCTTATGCCTACAAAAGGGATACATTTCTGTGGTCTGTGTGCCATCCAAAATAACAGAGTATTTATTCAAACAGTAAGAGCAAATTAAACTTCAGAAATGCGAATTTTAAAACGTGTGAAATCAGATTGTAAAGTATGAAAACGTAACACGTCCTTACCTATGCAGCTGTAAATACTCTCTGGGCCTGTTTAAAAGGTGAAGGAATCTGTCAACAATCTTGTTTTTCCCAACACCCTGCAACAAATAAATGTAACACAAAGACATTAGTATAACATGAAGACACAATTAAAAGTGCTAAAATTTCATTTAAGAGTTATTATAATGACACATTTAAAAGTTATAAAAACAAAGTAACTTTCTAAAACTGTTCAAATACTCTCCAAATTTCTTTTTAAACAAATACAATTTCAATTCACATAAAAGAGCTCTGACTGCAATTTAATATTATTTTACGTATGTATGTATCTGCAAAACCATTATGTTTTACTAGGAGTGATCAGAGAAAGGACTGATTCTCTAGAGTTACATCACTCACACCTACGAATTGCTTTAACTATTGCTTTAACTATCTCCATTTGTTTACAAGCCCCACGTTTCACAAAGGTATTGCAAAGCTTTGTTACACAGACTTAGACATCACCTTTGTTAATATTTGCTAATCACCTTCCACTGAGTGTTAGAAAAAAGGCCCAGAGAATCCGAATTGGGTTGGAAATTAATTGATCTAGAACACTGCTGTACTGCAGAAGGTCTACATTAGCAAGCTATGCAGAACAGTGACAGTGAGCTTATGGAGTGAATCAGGTGTAGCTAACACCACTTTGTCTTCTGTACAAGTGTTTCAGGAGCTGGCACTTCACCCCACGCCTGGCTTGTTTGCAAGGAAGGAAGCATACTGAAGGTATTAGGTGTGCTGCTGGAATACATTCCAATTTAGTCTCATCCTAAGGGAATCCAGGTCATATGTTCCTTGACATGTACCAAACTGCAGTAATGAGCTTCACTTAAAAAAAATCTTATTCCTCCTGTAAGAAAGTGGAAAGGGAAATCCCTGCCAAGGGAAAAAAGGAACAAGACGAATGAGCAGAAAGAAAAGTTCAGTTGTAAACCTGCCAAGAACAGTTTGAGAAGATTCTGTCCCTCTACCGAAATTCACACTGACTTCGTGAATGCATCATTAGTCCATACCACTGTAAACTAAAGCAGATAAATATAACCCACAGACAGATTAAAGAGATTAGATTAAACCAACTTGAGACCAGCTAATCTTTTTCACTTGGCACTGAAACAGAATAGGAGCATTCATAACTGTGAGTTATGACATTTACGACTAAACTCTATCTCAAAGATGGCAACTGACAGCTGCAGAATTGCAACACTGAAGCTTCTCAAAAAGCAACCACAGTCTCATATGGCTGCATTTATGAGAATAGAGAATCGCACACATATGTGTAGAAGTTGAAATCACGGAAGAAAAGTTCTCAGCACAAGAGCAGAGGAAAAAAATACAGCAGAATTGACAGAAATAGAACTACCCTACTGTAGACTCCACTGGAACATAGGAAAGCTAAGTCAAATTAGTGATCTGCTCACACCTTCTCATGAATCTTCCTCCATCTGGTTCTTCAGAAGAATCTACAGCTTCATGCATAGCTGTAATAAGAAACTACAACACAATACTTGTCACTAGATATTGCTGAAAATTGTCACTTGAAATACAGTTCTCCACCGCTTTGAAAAACAGGATGATACCGTGATGTCAGTTCTTCTAGAAGCTCAGAGACGTGGAAACACACAACTTTAGGAACTGCATCAGAAGCATCAAAAGTAACTAGAAACAGGCTAAGAATCCTCTAGTAGTGCACACGGACAGTTTTATTCTCATATACTTGCAGTCAGATAGTTAAAGTCATGAATAGGTGAATAAACGGGTATTCCTCTAATGTCAAGAACACGTACCCATACTGAAAGCAGCTGCTTTTTCTTTTACTATGAGAGCTAAAGAAAACTGGGCAGACTCCTGCATAGTTTTCTGTACCTACTCCTAGTGGTTTGCATGTCTTTTTCTCTGCAGAGGGAGACTCTAGACTGCAAGTACAAAGATGAAGAAACAGATCAACATATCAAATCAGTGTAAGGCATACTTACAATTAAACAAAATGGTTACCATAATTTAAAAAAAAGAACTTGAGCTTCCATGCACATTAACGTATGGTCTGTAGATTCTTCAAATAACACTTGAAAATAATATTTTCGCACCTACAAAATGACAGCTGATTTTTTTTCTTCCTCTGCCTTTCTCACAGGAAGAGGACATGCATAGCTGGTTTTGCATAGTTCTATCCAAGGTTATTAACAGGAATCCAGCTCACTTTTGCATGGATGCTCAGAAGACACAAGTCTGGTGGGGAACCACCATGGAGGAAGGCAGCACAGTGAAGTCAGTGGGAGTTGTGCCATCACCACACCATACCCTTTTCCTGTTTGTGTTTGGGCCTCTCACCAGATTCCATGCATACCTGCTTTCACTTCATTTTAAGGATACCTTGATTCTAGAACATAATACATTTTTAAAAGGTGCATGCAGTATTCAAAAGGCATTCCCACCACATTTTAGCTATTATAAACACATTAACATTGCCCAATTTCTAGATTGAACTCCTTCAGAGAGTACATGATGTGCCTTCTTAGAGGTTGTGGTGTACCACAGAAAATCCTTGGTTGGCAACAGCAGCTAGAGCAAAGTTCAAGTGAAAGCTCCTTGATTCTGTTCCTCCACATTCTTACTTCATGACACGTTCCCACTTCTCTTTGTCTCCTTTACCCCATGACATGTTAGAGAATGAGGAAGAGACCGAAGATATTTAGAGGGGTCTTTTACACCATAAAAAACTGCAGAAAAGAAGAGCTCAGGTGAGTTCTTCCCTTAGGTACTACTCATTAGCACAAGGCCAAGGAAACCAGGTTTATTTCAAACTCATTGGAACCTCATGGGAAAAATAAATCTGGTGGTCTTTCTTCCTTAGGTAAATATGAAGAGTGGAAAAGGCTAACTCATTTTAGGAAAAAACTTCTGAAATAAGTTACTGGCATCCCAAAAGTAAGAAATGATCATAATGGCAACAGAATTACCCTCCTTTCTTTTCAATCAATATCCAGTGCCAAGGAGCAAGCTGTATCAGCCACCCACACCGTGTGTAGTCAACTGCTTAAATAGAAGGAATCAGAACTACATGTGTCACAGGAACATGGTAAAATGCTGGTGAACTTGGGTCAAATTCAGAATGCAATCTCACATAATTTGCAATTACTGCAGCCTAATGTAACAATCCAAACCAGTTTGCTGTTAACGCTTCCTGTGTGTTATATATTGACATACTATTGTAGTTACTTAATGTATCAGAAATATGAAAATATGCTAACCAGAGGAAAAAAAGCGTCTTTGTTGGTGTTTCAGCTAAACTGAATAAAAGTATTTCAGAAAGCAAGTTACAGGCAGTTTTTCCTCTGTCAGACATATGGGACAAGTGAAATGGGAAAATGGTAAGTAAGTATCTATGCTAATGAATAACAAAAAGGAGATTATGCAATTAGAAGGCAAAATAAACCCTTAGTTAAAAATTCTCCTGACATTGTAAACACTTGTTGCCAAGGATAAAATGACTTAATCTTCAAGCAGTAACTGTAGTTTCAAATATAAACAAGGTTTTTACAGGTCCCAGGAGGTGTTTTGCAATTCAGGATGCAGCTATTACAGTAGTGGGACAAAATTCTCCCCTGCATAGTCCAACTTATGTCAATAAAATTAGAGTCCAAAAGAACTGTGCCCATGTTTTTTAAATTAACAGTTTGCCTCTTAGGAAAAATAAATCTAAAAATGCTGCCTCGTTTTCATTTCCTTTTAAATAATTTGCAGGTCATAACCAAAGCAGTTAAAGACCAGTGATGTCCATCAGCAGAAGCACTGCAATCACAGCTTTTGCATTTCAGCACGCAGCCATCCTGCACAGCTTAAATCACCTTCAGCAGAGCACCTGTCTCATTACTGAAGGATGAAACAATTTTTAAAAACTGGGGAGAAAAACAGTTTGCTACTTCCTCATTTTGGTCTTAAACAAAATTTTGTAATTTTAAAGTCACATTATTAGGAGAAAAAAAGGACAAAACCTTTTTATTAAATTTTGACACAGAATATAAAGAATCCTCACGTAGAAGTCCTCAGTGTGTTACTACATATACAATAATCATATTGATAGCATCATTGTCAGAGAAACTTATGGTTTTTCACTTTCCCAAATGAAGAAAATGAGGACACTTTTGCTAATGAATGGTTTCTAACACTGGGCTTGGCACTGAACCATCTTCCATGTCTGTAACTTGCCTGTATCTGCCAACAAAAACATTTGCAAGAGTGCAAGCATTTTGATTGAGGCTGCTATTTTTACACCAGAGGACGTAAAACCAGAACCATAGTTCTGATTTAAAAAAAAAAAAAAATAGAGACAAAAAGTTCTATCACCAGAGCAACAAGCAGCACCTACGCAGCTCTCTCAAATACTCCTGGTGTTATAAGCTTCGCTTGGAATAAATGTGAATAAATCAGCAGTGATCAAATCTTGCCCCAAATGTGATCTATATATTGGTCACAGCAGAGCATTGCACATGAGCATCTTCTGGTTTACGAATTCATTATTTTGTTACAAATTCAGAAGCTGGGACAAAAAACAACAATAAAAGATTAAAAAATTAAAATTTCACCATTATCAAAAGTCATGAATTGAATGTTTTGGATACATTCCCAACTACAAATGTAGACAAGCTTGCAGATATCTTACTTTTTTCCCCTGAATTTTAGTAAAAAAATCTACCCAGTGCTGTATTAGGGCACTGTTGTACTTACATTTTCAGCAATGTGAGATAATGTAAGTTCAGCAGAGGGGAAGATATGAAAAAATCAAAATAAAAAGAACTGTGGGTAGATAAATCCCAAAGAAAATCAATTAGTTGATTCTTTTTTTATTCTGATCCTTCACAATATAACTTGCAAAGGCAGAAAATGATAATTTAAGCAGACAGACATTTAAAGAGAATGCATATTCACATATGTATGTGACTGTAGAAGTAAAAGACAAATATTTTCTGAGTTTTCCACAACTGTCACAAAAAATTCCTTAGGCAAAAATTGCCACAACAATTTCCTCAGTTTAGCTCATTTAGAGCTCTGTTTCTTCATGTTCAAAGGGACAGTAATAAAGTTGCTCTAGGATAGTACATTCTTGCCTTGCAGAGGAAGTTGTCCATCTTTACAAGTCGAAGAAAGTAAAAATTTCTTGTAGAGGAGTTAAGACGCTAAGCATTCGGTATTTTAAGTTTTGTTGGTGACTGATAATGTGATATGCTCTCAGCATCTATTTAATGCAATTTCACAAAGATATAAGAAGAATAATATTACCTTAGATGGAACGATCTATTCAAGCATGTTCTTTTAAGCATCTTTAAGAAAGACTCAATCATTTGTCTCACTAAACTCTTCAAGGTAATGAGAGTCCATTTACATTCATGTCTGACTTGAAGAAAAGAAGAAAATAAGATCTAATCATGTTAATTTTTTTCCTTGATACAAGACTTGCAAAGTTTTCTCTCCTCATACAAGGGAGAATTAGTGGGAAGCCATTCTGAACAAGTACAAAGGCAAAATCAAAATCCAAATTTCCACACCATCAAGAAGCACAAAATTTAACTGCTCTTAGTATTCAGCAGTAATTGAAACAGTAACTTATGGCATTTCTTATTATTCTTATTATCAACTTGCTGGTTTCTTTTTATTCTGGTAACACAGATATTTCAAGGATAGTCTGGCAAATACCAAATGCATGAAAATGGTAAAAGGTTGGAAATGAAGAGAACTACAAGACAAAAGAACAGCTGGGAATTCTGGAGAGAAGAAAGCAACAAGAAGATGACTAATAGGGAATGGTCCTGATGAACACTGAGGCTGTACCGATGTACGCCATATTTTCCTCTGTCCACTCTTCAGGAAGACTGACAGAGAATATTTCTCAGCTTTGGTAATGTCCATACAATAGTGACAGTAATGTTTATTCAGACACTTTTCATTCCTATGACCTATACTTGGTACAAGAATGGTACAAGGCCTACAGCAGTTGACCTAATTGCACGGTGCAAAGCACCATACCAAAGCTGGCGGGGTGCAATCAAACAGAAGGGCAGACAGTGCTTCAGATGTACATACAAATATTATCTGTATCTACTGAAATGAATTTTTAAAAGTGTGTATTATTTAAAAGACACATTATGGAATGGATAAGGGTTAACGAGGCATTAACCTTAGGGATTATGTGTAGTTCTCAAGGCATGGCAGAACTCCAGGGCCTGATACAAGCTGCATCTGTCATGCTACATAGAATTGCAATTGGGTTGTTTTAGGTTAACTCACCGTACATCATACTAAAAGTGTATTGTACAGATATTTATACAATACATTCACATTTATAATATTTACACTTTATGTATACAGTTGATAAAATAGAGTAACTATAAGGGCTGAAATGAATACAATTTGTTATGAAATACTTCTAGCATGAAAACTGTGCCCTAAGAGCAGAAATATTCAGGACTCACTGCTATGACAGAACCTCTTCAATTTATGAGATCAGTTATCTGAACAGCTCATACTACAAATTACAGCAAAAGACTAAGGTCAAATGAAATACTTCTATTTTGTTTAACATAAGGTTAAGTGTTTTAGTACTTCAGGGTTATAAAATACTTCAGAAGTGAGAAGGCTGTGAGCCTTCTCTCCCCAGAAAGTCAGAAACCCTTTCATTTGGTCTCTTCAAGACAGCTGATGTTTTACTTCACTTAGGACCAATAAAGGTGAAGCACCCAACGTCACTCTTGACACAACCTCCAGATGCAAGATTTTTTAAATACTTCTCTGGCAAATGTTACATGTAAAACTTCAAAAATATGTTTCCCCTCTGTTACTTAACAATTTTTTTCCACATAAACAATTATGCATGAGTATAATTTATCTCCTCATTGCCAAAGACAAAAATTCAAGATATCAAGTAATGACCAACTGACAAACTGTACAATGTCCATTAGAAAAAAAAAATTCACAACAGAACAGCCTGAAAGTTTTGCTTGATAATAAGAATAAATAGTTCACTCTGCCCCACAAAGCCCAGGGAATGGCTGCAACGTAACAGCTATATGGTAACAGCCATGTAAACAGTCACTGCAAAGAATAAGTAACCTTTACTAAACAGGATTCTTGTGGTTGCCTGCCTGTTGCTTTGAGAGCAATAAATAGCTGCTTACTCTCAGCCAAGGAAGAAGCTGCTTCATAGTTGCTTTGAGAAACTATGGATGGTCTCATTCACACTCAGACTTCAGAGTCTCTCAGGAAGCAATATCAGAAGCTATATTTAAAGCACTGGCATTTCCTTTTATCAGAAACTATTCCACAGCTGAAAATTCTTATCTATTCACCATGTTTCCCAAGGACCCAAATAAACCTGTTTGCTTGTACATTAAATTGAAGCACGTTCCAGTTAGTATCCAAAATAAATCAACAACCAGGGTAAGCATTTAGCAAAACCCTTATTTTGCATAATATATTAAAGCTACAAAACCCTGGGTCATATATGCTTCAAGGACTACATGTAAATAAAGTAGTTTGCTTGTGAAGTTGAACTCCTAAAGATTTGTTAATGCCCAAAAATTGTCTTCAACCTCTCCTTGGTTTCATTAAAGAAAGGTAGTCCCTAATATACATCTGTATGGGAACTGCTAAGTCACGGCCTGAACCACTGATTGAGGTAATGACTGAGTCAGCCGTGGGAGCACAGGTGAAGGCAAGACTCTATTTAAAGGCTGACTGCCACTGGGGAAGGATTCCTTTCTGATCCCTCCTTTTTGGAGTTTTCCACCTCGAGCCTAGATCCTTGGATATGGGTGAGCATTTCTTCCTTGACTGTTCCTTTTCCACCACGATAATCTTTCCAGCTATAACACCCGTAAAGTACCATCTTAATCATGCTACTCTTCCAACAGTACACCATCAAAATCATTTAGTTCTGATTTATGGAATTTCAAATATTTATCTTCAAAGTTCAAACCCTGGAAAAAAAATACCCTCTAAAAGGAATCTCATTGGTCAGTTCACAAATAAAAATGAATAATAGTATACAGAAGAAACTTCAGTTACAACTGTGAAATAAAGAAAATGGACTTAAACTAACAGAAATTCTATGTGTACTCATGAAAGGAAAATGGAAAAGGTAAAACAGGAAAATGAAATCCAGCCAACTAAGAGAAACCAAATCTCCGTAAGAGAGACTATGCATTAATCCTTGCACACTCATTTCTTTCTCAAGAAATCTGTGCACTCAGCATGAAAACATGGATGCTTCTAAAGTACTTGAACAGGATTCAAGACATGCTATAGTAATTTTCAGTAATACACATATGGAATATGGAATTACCCAAGCAACCTCTAAATAGTTAGTGATCATCTTTGTGAAATCAAGGATGGTTGTTGTGAATGGCGGGACTCAACCAATGGCAGAATGGCAAATAAAGTGCTCATAATTAAGGACATTACTTAATAAATCAGTAAATAATTAAAATTAAAGGCCTAACTTAGTCCCACACAGAAACAGCGGAACAAGTCTGGAAATATCAAACCTGGATGTACTCAGAACATACGTTTGTGATTAAAAAACAAAACTCCTAAGTATTACTGATTTGCCAAGGACAGAACAAATTTTAATGGCAGAGCTGAGCTGATGTCTAAAATCAAAGCAGTATGTTCCAATACCTGGTCTAATCCTTTATCACTATCTCCAGTCAAAGTTTTGTAAGTTTTAAGAAAGTTTTGTACAGATTAAATTATTAAAATTATTAAAGATGAGGATACTGATGTTGGAAAAATATTTTATAATCCAGAAATTATTCTCAAGTGTCTTACTATCAAACTGGTTCAAAATACAAAGCACATGTCAGGTACCTGAGTGTACCACCAAGCTCTGCATGCTTGGCTATCCAGTATTTAGGGTTTTAGCTGCCTGCACTGAAGGTCAGCTCTCATGGTACAGCTGCAGAGCAAAATACAAATAGCCCCACGGGGCTTCCCTTTCTCCCTGTCATTTGTGAACGCTCAGGCTCTTTCTTCAGTCCCTTCCTGAATTAGACTCCAGTGATGCTGTGCAGGGCCCTGAATCTTAGTGACTGCAGTCCATGCCTGCTCACTTGACTTCAGATCTTCCTTGTCA
>JAOWBP010052486.1:0-12901 GCA_028571105.1 Tragopan temminckii
ATTTTGTCAGTGCCCCTCTGCTGCTGTCTGTCGCGCGACAACAAAATGTGAGGGGATGTTGGCGGGAAGGCCCGGCCTCTACGGCCACGCCAACAACATCTGCCTCTGGTGGCCTGGGCCGACATTATAAAATGGGGCATTACTTTCAGAGCAGCCTTCGTGGTTTTGGGACTGCCCCCATTACGGGTGTGGGCTGGTGCTGAAGCTGGCTCCTGAGGAATAGATTTACTGACATTATGGCTGTGTGCCTGGATTGCCCCCTCCACAGCTGAGGAGGAAAATACCTGACATAAACATGCTCGTTTTCAGGGAGAGAAGAGTGTGTGTGTATAAAAAAGAAAACAAAAAAAGCAAATATCATTCTATCAAAATGGTTCCATGTATCTTTATTCCTACTACATCTCTGCTAATAACATCTCAAACACGAACAACCTTTTTTTCTGTATATTTTGCCACTTCTTAAAAACGTTTTTTCCTTGCCCTGTGTCGTGTTTTCTCAAACCTAAAGCAATTCCACAGGGAGAATAATCCCATTGCTGTCAGTGAGAGAGAATAGTTTTGTTCCATTTACCTTTCCTGGTCATTAAATGTTATCATCCATCCTCAAGTGTTTTTAATTCATCTGATGTCTCTTTTCTAACCTGTAGTATCACGTGTGCCCCAAATAATCCTACATGTGCTGATTTTTGCCCTTCTTACAGCTACCTTTGAGATTACTGCTTTAAAAATTGCAGTATGAATTTTGATGTATACATCAATGACAAGTCATTGCATATATGTTCAAAATGTGCTCTTTGGCAAGGATTTCGGTTAGGTTTCTTTCTTGTTATTATTGTTCTTGTTTTTTGAAGGTGAAGTTACACTGGGGTGGGGAAAATAATGAAAGCAAGCAGGTGAATTTGAAGCATGCTGACAAGCAGTGGATTATCTCCCTATGGCTGGAGGGAAACGCAGCTCTCGCATGAGCAACGCTGGCCCCAGCGTTATTCCAGAGCGCCCAGAGCTGGGAGTGCTGGCTGCTCTCCCAGTTGTGCTGTGAGGTGGGCAGGAGCTGCACTCCTGGGTTCTTCTGTGTGTTTAGGAAAGCATGATGTCCACAGGTAGTGCCCTGTTCCTCTAGCACTCTTGGCAAATGTTAATCAGAGCAGCCTCTGACTACTCCTTAAAATAGGTAAATGGCTTTTATTTTCCATTTTCTACCCCCTGTACTTTATTATAGTTGTACAGAATGATTCTGCAAGCAGGCAGCAGTAGGACTGGAAGTACTGTCTAGCTCCTTGCTTTCTTTCCTGCAGCATGAAACCAAAAACCTTTCTCATTGTAGCAGGAAAAACAAGTTACTGAGAAGGTAACTTCGAAATAGGTCAGTGTGTCTCTTGATAGGCTTAAAATATGAGAGGAGTATACATAATGTAGGAAGCATGGGATAACACTCACTTTATTGCATCTATAGCATAAGCACTTATTCGCATACTCCATACTCTTGGAAATGAATAGGAAAATACTAACTTTTTTGAGAAATTTCAGATAACATCCAAGGATGTTTCAGTGCTTCCAGAATTTGTTCGTGTCCTGACCCAATATCTTTTGAGTATAGTTGTGAGTTAGTATTCTAAACTGTAGAGAGTTAGAGATTACACCAGTGTGGATCTCTGCAATAAAATAAGTGTGCGTATGTCTGTCCTGGTGATAAATCTTGTTAATGCTCATGGAGACAGATCTGCTCAGGGAGGATCAGTAGGATACATTTTCTGTTGGTTGTCATGACAACCATAAATCGGTGCAGCTGTACAGCAGCATGCTAATCCGTCAAGTTTAATCCAGTTTCCAAATTAGATCATGAGTACTGAGCTGCTAGATAGATAACAGCTGGTTCCCATGGTCTTCATTCCGTTCTGTCAAAACGGCCAGAGTCAAAGCGATGCACATGCAGTCTTCTAGGAAAGACGCAGCTTTAAGATAGGGAGCAATTTGTTGCTGCAGCAGAAGTGTCTGAGTTGACTCATTGTTCTAAGCCTGAGATTGTCAGATGTTTATAATGAATATTTGTTCTCTGTCTTAAGTCAAGATGTCACTTATGTTTTAGAGATTGGATCAGAAGTCTTTAGTCCCTCATTAAGATAAACCAGCTATTATACTGCGCAACAAGTGCTGATGCTATCATGATTTCTGTGTTGCAAAATAAAGTATTTACTTTGAAGGAAATGAGAAAACTTGAGTATTCCCTGCAAAGCAAGAAGAACATGCTTGGAAACTGATCTGGCATTGAAGAGTACAGAGTTACTCCTCCTTTGAATTGATCCTCAGTTACATTAGCCTCATTTGTTATTCTGAAATTACTGCATTATTAGTTCCAGAGTTTTTGCAGCAGTTCACTGCGATATATTTGTGGACTCCTGTCAATGTCTGTGTAAGCTACCATGAAGCCAGGTAACCAGGCACAGCTCGTGTGCACGCAGTGACTTGGGACAGACACTGCATTTATGTAAAATGGCAACTCTCTCCTTGACAATAGGTCCATGTGTAACGCTGTTTTCTGTACAGCACCATTAGAAAAATGTTGGTATTTCCTGATTTTGGCAGGTAGTTATTGTCCTGGTTCTTGTCCTATCACTACACTGCCCGAAAAAGAGTCCCTCTTCATCTTTCCTGCAGCCCCATTAACTGGAATGCCACAATGAGGTCTCCCCTGAGCCCCCTCTTCCCCAGGCTGAACAAGCCCAGCTCCCTCAGCCTTTCTTCATTGGAGAGGTGCTCCGATTGTGTTCATGGCCCTTCTCAGGATCCGCTCCATCAGCTCCACATCTTTCTTGTGCTGGATGCCCCAGACCTGGATGCAGTACTGCAGGTGAGGCCTCATGAGGGCAGAATAGAGGGGGACAATCATCTCCCTCACCCTCCTGGTCACCATGTCTTCTGATACAGCTCAGAATACAGTTGGCCTTTCAGGTGCAACACACATTGCAAGCACACACTGCTAGCTCATGTCCAGCTTTTTGTCCCCTAGAGTCCCCATGTCCTTCTTCACAACACTGCTCTCAATCCATTCTCTACTCACCCTATATTCATGTCTGGGATTGTTCTGATCCCAGTGCAGCACCTCAATAGATGCACTTCTCAAATCTGTCTAGGCCCCTCTGGAGGGCATCCCTCCAACTATACCACTGAGCCTGATGTTATCAGCAAACTTGCCAAGGTACACTCAACCCCACTGTCTGTGCCGCTGACAATGATATTAAATATTGCTAGACCCAATATCAGACCCCAAGGAGCAACACTAGTCTCCGGTCTCCACCTGGGTGAACTGTACAGCTGTAAGGGTCAACAACTTTCTGTTTGATCACTGTTGGTGTCTTGTTTATGTATGGGTGCATTGCACAGCTACACAACAACATTAAACACAAGCACTGCAAACCTTTGTGGCTGTGTTTATTGTGTTCTCCGGCTGGGGAGGAGCCAAATTCCCCATGGGCTCCCTTTATCTGGGCTGCCATGGTGAGGGGAGAGTACAGTTGCACTCTTGGCCTTCAGGCCTTCGCAATCATATTTATCGCTGAAATAGTATTTAAGCATGTCACCTAAAGGCCAAGGAAGGACACATGGAGAATTCTCCTTAGGCCAGGGATGTTTATGACATCTTGAAAAATGCTCAGATTTTAGCAGGATCGTATTTAAAAATAAAAAAATCAAAGGAAAGCATTTCAGAAGTAGTGTTAATGTAAAGGGTCCACCCTTCTGCAGTATACAAATGACTGATTTTTATTTTAATTTGAAGTGTAATTGGTCAGCTCCATTTGTAAGTGGAGGTTTCTCTTGACAACGGTTTAGTTGCAATCAACTTCTTGCATCAGTAATGATTTTTTTTTTTTCAAAAGTATTATTTTATTTCAAAACCTTCTTGCTTATTCTTTCTTGTTCCCCATCCCCTTATTCTCCTCTGCCCCAGTCATCTTTTGGCTACTCAGTGCCACTGGAAGCAGGTAATGTCATGCTAACTGGGAAGAAGAGGTGCAGGTTTCCATCAGAATCAGAGTGCTGGAGCAGCAGCATGAGCTGAATTTGGCCTGGTTCCCAGGTGCAGATTGTATCATCCTCTTTAGTGTTCTTGCTCCCCAGTGACCCAGGATTTGATGACCTCGTGAGGATGCGTTCAGCAGAAAAAAAAGGAAATCTCTGAAGTCAGGAGATACCCAGAATATTTCTTTACGTCTCACATGAAAGTGCAGTCATTGAGTGATACGTATTGAATGTATGTCAGAAGACAGATTGGAGTTACCAAAACTTTATAATCTCTGTGGTCAGAGAAACACACGGGAACTGAGGTGTCATTTGTAACTATTGTCTCACTGGGTATCTTGCACAGAGCCATCCCCATGAACCTGATTCCGAGAAACACGTTTCTGACTTTTCTTTATGGGAGACAGTGATAGACTGGCACATCTGTCCCATAAAAAAGTGCTATGGGGATTGTACTGCAATCAGTGCGTGAGAACACGCCCTGTCCCACACACACAAAAAAACTTGCTTTAATTAGTCTTAAGATTTTTCAAGGTGTGTCTAGCTGTGCGACTACAGTATTTTCCTGTGCCACAAAACTCCTGAGCATGAGAACCTCCTTGAGGGTTTCAAACAGGGTTTCACACACGTGCTATCAGTCTGAGTGATGCTCCAGTGACAAAGCTGCTTCATAGGAGATCTGATCAAGTTTCTGTCAGTTGTTTTGTTTAAAAAAGAATGAAAGTAGGTTTTGTCCAGATGTGGGATAACATCTTTAAAGAAACTGGATTATTTTTATCAGCTCCATGTAACAGACATCTGAGGCAATGTGGGACATCCGCAAAGAATGGGCTGTCTGGGGACATGGCCTGTTGAAAAACGTTGCTATCAGTAAGAGCTGAAAGTAGAGCAAATACATCGCTAACCTGCCTTGAGCACAGAGCTGTCTTGACAGATGTGTTGTTTCAGAAATTGGTTCCTTCAAAGGAAAGTCCATCTTGGCAGTGTCCTTGTTTTGTTTTCTTGTTGGCTCCTTTCCCTCTTGCTCAATCTAAGCTGAGAACTTTGTCAATAAAGGTATTTGCTTGGCTGTTTGAATACCTGAAATGAATTCAGACATGCTGTGATGCAACAGAAGCAGCAGTGTTTTTAACTGGAAAGCTCTGTGACTGTTGGTTTTGCAGAATTGCGTGTGAAGTGGGAGCAGCTGCCTCTGACCTCCACTCCATCCTTCGTCCTCTTCAGGCCAGTGAGCAGCTGGCACTGATGCCTGTCAGTGGTGGAAGGCAGGGTGTCAGCAGCTGTGGTCAGAGCCTGTGTGGGAAGGGGAATGTCAGCAGGCCCCGGCTCTCCTGTGGCTTTCCTGAACTTGTGGAGTCACGCACTCATGGCTACCAGTGTCAGCGTGACAGGTATGTCGCAAGGTGTGGTACGATTTAGTCAGAGGATGTCAGATGAAAACACTGCATTCAAGGATGTGGAAGAGGGAAAACTGAGCCAGAACCCCTGATGCCCCACGCTTGTGGCTGGCCTATATAGCTTTGTTTCACTGCTGCCTGTTTCCGCAGTGAGGAATGTGCATTTCTCTAACGTGTTTGTCCATGCAGTGGAAGAGGCTTTCTTCTGTCTTTTTTCTGTTACCATTCAGGACACAATTAGAGACAAGTGCAGTTATCTGCAAATGTGAGGAGAAATGCTAAGAAAATCGGTACAAGTTTTGCAGAAATCACTCTGTGACTGCATCTGTGCTCGGTGGCAGTCTATCTGGCTGTGTGACTGGCAGTCTGTCAGCACCCATCCACACAGAACGGTGCTGCAGAAGAGCCTGGTTTCTGTCTGCTGCAGTGTGAAAATGACAACCAATTCCTCACTCATACCAGAGTCATTTTCTACCGAGCTTCAGTGGATAAATACTGACACAATTATTAGATACAACATTAGTTCTGCAGAAATTTGATCCTTCACAAGTCCCGTACAAAGACTCCCTGAGTTGGTCAGCTTTTGCACCGGGAGCTCATTTTTTTCTGCTGTCCTCTCAGCAGTGAATAAAACATGAAGTACGTATGGGATTTCAGTGCTTTGAACATGTGATGTCTGCCAAAGCCTCCTGAATTTTAAATCTGATATGAACTCTCAATTCTGTTTACATTCGGTGGTAAATTTTGTCTCTGCTGTTGTAGCTTTCTTTTGTGTAAAACAATACTGTTGTGCTAATTTGGGGACTGGCAAATGTGTTTCACTACAGAATGCATATGGACATGTTCAAAATAAATCTATATTTAATCTGAATCTTGATATGCGAACACCAGGTGATCTAGTGACATTGTCTGAGGAAGAATGAAAGCATGTCTCTATTCACATTATTTTCCTGTCTTCCTTCAATCGGTATTCCATAAGCAAGAAGAAAAAAATCTAAGCCACTCTAAAATGATCACTGAAAGAAAACTGCTGGAACTTGAATACTCATATAGGCTGAAGGAAAAGAACTCAGCTTTATTTGACCATGTTAGAAGTCCTGGTATAAATGTTTTGAGTCTGTTTTAATTGTGTTACAGAACTTCCAATTATAGAGTCACAGAATCATTAAGGTTGGAAAAGACCTCCAAGTTCGTCCAGTCCAACTGTCCACCTACTACCAATACTGCCCACTAAACTGTGTCCCTAAGTACCACATCTACACATTTCTTGAACACTTCCAGAGTTGGTGACTATGTATTTAATAGTGTTTGGAAAATATGTATGCATCTAATTCTGTAGCACGTCCAAGCAAAATTCTGGAGCTCTCTGTGCAGAACACAGCGGGACAAGATGTGGGCTTGGTGCTGGCTCTGAGACTGGAGCAGATTTTCAGCACAGTGGTCCCTTCTAGTGTTCAGTACTGCCATGGTGATGGTGATAAATGGCCATGTCTTTGCCTTTTACCTTAATGGTACTGCTAGGTTTGAAGAATTTGTGACAAAAATGAACAAAGTTCTTTCTGGAACCAGTAAATAGCTGTGAGAAATGTTTGCTCATGCCTGGCCTGTGACTGAGCGGTTATTAGAATAATCTGTTTGCCATTCTGTTGAGCTCTGTGTTGTCACCAGATTAAGTGGTGTGATTAGCTGGGTTTAAGGGCTAATTTTATGAGACGATGCAAGAGGTGTGCGTTTTCTTTTCTCTGCACTAGTGCTGTGTGTGGCACTGAGAAATGCTGCTGCCTTGAAGAGAGAGAAAAGTAAATATTGTTGATGAGGGTTCAGTCCAAGACAAAACTTTGCGGCAGCCAGAATGTGTTGTTGATGTTTACACTAGCAAACAAAGAAAAAAAAAAAGCAGTTCTGGCTGAAGACAGAGTTGATTGTTGACATGTCATATGCTGTCAAGCAGATTAGCACTGGCTGAAGACGTAGTTGACTGTTGACATGTCATATGCTGTTGAGCAGATTATCTTTGTGTTTTGTCTACACCAAGCAGCCCACTGGAGGAGTGCTCCCAATATATCCCTTCAAGAGTCAGTAGGTGATGTGTGATCGAAATCCAGGAGTTTCTGCTTCCTGAAGGGTTTTGGACTTTTAATGTTTGATCCAGTTATACCCTTGGACCTAGCTCACAGTCCCCTGTTGGCTGAAAATACAGCTCTCTATTATTGCAAAGTATAATTAAGATTTTAAATTCAGGGTTTTTTTGCTCAGTATGTATTCCTGTGAATATACAATTCCATGCATATATATATATATATCACTTAAACATTTTCAGTCCTAAGTATCTTGACAAAACTCATAATAGATAAATCTGATAGACTCCATTTATTTCCTAGTTTAATTAGAATGATAAAAGAAAAAAAATCTGTTCTGTTCAGTCAGCACTGTTGAAGTAGCAGACTCCTGTAATAGTTTGAATTTGTGTATTTTCTTTCTTCTTTTTTTAAAAATACTTAGTAGTAGCTAGTTCCACTGCTTTTTTTCCTGTTGTTTTTCTCCCTTTACAATGCAAAACAAACCCAGAGGGTTTTTGTCCCCTTTCATTGGGTTGCACTCAGGCAGCTGCCTTTTCTTGTCTATGAACCAATTTTATGTACGTCTTCATTTTGACAAAAATAATAATAATCTGTGTCACAACATAGGTATGCAACTAATCTCAATAAGATTATATAATCAAATTAAATATAACCAAGTTCATTAACATTAATATTATTTAATTCAAATCAGGAAAGTTTTGTCTGTTAAATGAAGTGTGAAATGTAGCGCAGTCTTGGGGATTTGAGATGTAGGAACTTCTTCACGTGGCTCTGACGGGTTCAGTGGGAAGCTGTGGATTGCTAGGACATCTGAGGAGATCCTCTTCTGCCTCCTCCCGGCTGGAGGTGTGCCTGCCCTGAGGCCCTGGCTTCTCTCCCACTCCCCCAGCAGGACAGGGCAGATACCTCAAGGTGTGGGTACACACTCCTCTGCATGCTCTGCTGGTTTTTGTAATGTTGCTTCAAGAGACAATATAGACTTTTCAGAACTCAAGAACTAGACAAGCTTAAAAGCAGAACCAAAACAAAAGAGCTTATTTTAGTGTGTGCATGTATGCATGTCTAGGCATTTAGTTCCAACACGGAAACCGAGGTTGCAAAATAATAAAATCTAGAGTTGTGCTCCATCTGAGGGGGTTGGAACTAGATGATCTTTCATATCCTTTCCAATCCAATCCCTTACCTAGGATTCTTAATGTGCATCTTGGCAGCTGGAGCTAAGAGAGCAGTTGACTTGAAGGTGGCTGCTCTTGAGCTTTGCTGACTGGATTGAGAATGGTTTTCTTATGGTTTTCTAGATGCCAGTTTAAAAACACCCATGCTGATTTCAATTCCATTTTCAATTCTGTACAAGAGGATCTCTAATGGTCAGTGTTTTATTTTTGATGCTGAGGTTAGTAGCTAACACCTGAAACAAGATAAAACCACATCCTGCTAAGGTTCTTGCTGAGTCTCCAATGCTTTGAATCATAGAATCATAGAATCACCAACGTTGGAAAAGACCTCCAAGATCATCCAGTCCCACAGTCCACCTACCACCAACATTTCCCCACTAAACCACGTCCCTTAGTACAACAAACGCAAATGTTTCTTGAACTCCTCCAGGGATGGTGATTCCACCACCTCCCTGGGCAGCCCGTTCCTGTGCCTGACCACTCTTTCAGACAATAAATTTTTCCTAACATCCAACCTGGATCTCCTCTGGCTCAGCTTGAGACCATTCCCTCCAGTCCTATTGCTAGCTACATGGGAGAAGAGGGCATCCCCCCCCCGCCATGACTTCCCTTCAAGTAGTTATAGAGAGCAATAACATCTCCCCTGAACCTCCTCCAGACTAAACATCCCAGCTTCCTCAGCTGCTCCTCATAAGACTTGTGCTGCAGACTCCTCACCAGCTTTGTTGCCCTTCTCTGGACACACTCCAGGAATGTCCTTCTTGTAGTTAAGGGCCCAAAACTGAACGCTGAGCACAACACTCACTGGTGTGGCCTTGCCAGGGCAGAGTACAATTATGCATTAAGCAGTTTAGAGGAGTTGGCTGGAGCTTGTGCGTAACGAAGTTCTAAAAATTTTGAATCTAATCACTAATGATTCAAAAAGTACAAATATGCATCTTCCTTGATAGATTTCTTTTATCTCCAAATCTGCTAAGTGTTCTCAGTCCTACTGTCACTTTGAGACATTTAAAACTGTCAGCGACATAGTAGTTGTGAAGATACTCTCGGGTTCCTCAATATTGATAGAACAGCAGATAATCTTTATGACAGAGACCTGCTTCTCCTCAGTGTCTGTTGGTTCTGTATGATGTATGTACACACTGCATGTGTACATCTACACCTTCCTGCAGTCAGGCTCAGTAGTGCAATGGCCTACTAATGCCAACTTAGACACATCCCCTGACTGTCTCAGACACTACTCTGAAATGTGGAATTGTCAGCAAAGAATTTGTATCTGTCCAAATAGTTCCATGGAACATATCTTCTGCCCAGTCATTTATAATATACCCTCTGCACACTTAATCTTCTGCTCAGTGCTTTTGAGAAGTGGGTATATTTTGAAGCAAGTAAGCTTGATTACTTTAGAAGAGGTAGCCAGTTATTTGTATTTAAAGAGGCCATCTGATATGTGCACATATTGCTCTATTTCAGGCTGTCTGTCTGTCTGCTTGAATATACCATCATTTTATTGAAATTGTGGCTGATTTCCACAGTAATTGGAGTGGCACTCAAATAATTGGTTTGTGTTGCTATCCCTTTCTTTTTCCAAATATATATATTTTTTCACTGAAAGCCTATGAGTCAAATCATTTTTAATGATGTAACTGAATTAGATGCGAATCTTGCCCTGCAATTTATATGCCCAATAAAGACTTTTGTTGCATCAGTTGCCACAGAGAGCATGTTTAATTGAAGCTGCTTTTCTCTTGGAAGCACATTTCCATGACCAATCAACCAATTTGCATTGTACATCAGGGAAGGAAGTAAAAGAGACTGACCAAGTTAAATTTTATTTCAAAGTACAGTCAGATTTCAAATTAATTCCTCCCATGTGTTTCAAAGACCTGGGAAATCAATGAGTTCTACACATGCATTGCTTTTTGTCTTTGCTTTTAATGCAAGTTTATTCACAACTCAAAGATTAATTAATTCTGTCTCTGGCTTTTATCATGCAGTGCTACAAAGGGATAAAAGAGATTTTTCCCTGTGTTTTATTTTCTACTTCACAAGTCTTGCTGAATTAGCTCCGCAGTTCGTATGACGCTGATTGCTGTGCATGTGCTTTCTGTTCAGTGTGGCGCAGGCAGCTGGTGGGCTGTGGGCTTGGTGCAGTCAGTGGCTGGAACCAGGGGACACCTGTGGGCTCCCTGCCTCACCGTCCAGCTGTGAGAACTCTTTCTGGCCCATGATGGTAACGCATGGAAGGTGGAAAGGTGAGTCTGCACCACCCGGTACTGCAGCACCCCATGATGGAGCCCTGCTGCCTCTGCAATGCAGACACAGCATAGATTCAGCTGTGGGTGCAGTCCTGCAGGGTCCACCTGATGACAGCGGCTCAGTGGCTCACAGCCAGCCACCCTGTGGCACTCCTGCACAGCCAGTGGTGGTAGGGGTCATGGTGAGATGGTGAGGTCTGTAGGCAGGCTGGTTAGTAAGGTCCTTGAGAGAGATCAGGTTCTGCCAAGGAAACATTTGTTTTTCTTTCAGGGCTCATCCCAGGAGTGTGGAGTGGACCCAAAAGATGAGGTTTTCAGTCTTTCTGATGAGCTCAGGGGGCATCCAACCAGCACAGTGTACCTACAGGGTGAGAGGTCTTGGTTGGGAACAGGGGAGGTTCCTCTGAAGAAGAGAGGCCATGGAGCACGCAGGGCTTGCGGGCATGTCTGTCTGCAGGACTGGGTGTGCATATGGAATAGACTTATTATGGTATAACAGCAAATACTGATGTTGTTCTGAAACATTTCATTTCATAAAATCAAGCCTCACGGGAATTGAAAAGATATGCTTGCTCATCACCACAACTGGTGTATCTCAGTGTCTCAACTGGTGTATCCTGTATCTCAGTCACAAACAAATCTAAGATTCCTTCCTCAGCAATTCTTTGCTGACTGCAGTGCTGGCTGTCCTTGACAGACTCATTCCCACACGCACTGTGTTGCCCTCCATGGGGCTGAGAGCCCCTCTGAGCGGGGCCGGCACACCGTGATCTTTTCATAGCAGTGCTCATTAGCAACAAGGACCAGAGAGACTCTGTTTTGTGGCTCAGGCCGCACTGCACAATGCCTTTTTGATGCTGGGTGGTCTGAATCCCCCAAGGGCCTCCGGCTCTGCATGAGGGTGTGCTGAGGCAGGCGCCCATGTCCTGGATGTGCGGCAGTCTTGGTCTGAGTCCTGTGCTTGGAAATGATAACTGAAGACACTGATAGAATTGTAAAGTGTTTTCAAATCTTCTTCTGCCAGTGAGCTGCTATATCCAAAGAATTATTGGCTGGACGTACTTTTTATATCCCTTTCTCATTTTTTATCCTTTTTGCCGCTTGGACAAAAGTGTTTTGCAGTGTCTGTAGCTGGTACAGTAGTGCTAGATCAGAGCACAGCAGTATCGACCGAGTTAGGTTTCACCACTCTGTCTTTTTACAGAAATACCAAGTAATGCCCTTGCTCTCACATCTGTAGCACAAGGGCTGGCGCTCAGCATCCCCCAGCCCCCAGCACTCTGCTTTAGGTATGTAGGGCTCAGGTTTGTTAATTTCCTAAGTGCAAAGCGCACTGTCTTCTCCTCTTAGTAACAATTAGGGGGAAAAAATGAGTGGAGTAGAGTTGATGTGTTCCTAGGAGCACTTTTTCAATTTTTCCTTTTGGCAGCAGGACTTCTAATTTGCTTGGTTTGGTATCACCATGTTGAAGAGGACTTTGTTGTAGCAAAGGAGTCAGTGCAGTCCCACCTTTAGTTACCCTTTCCTGCATGTTCTCTTGGTTCTGTGGCCACTGCGCTGTGTTTTGCTGGGAAGAACACTGAAGGTGTTAGTGTTCTGTTTCATCCATCAGTATGCAGTGGTAAAAATAATAATCCACAGTCTTTAATTCATTGTTAATTTTCCTTTCCCTTTGCCATCTTGGAGGTAGTCTTGTGTCTGTGCTGTGTCTGAGATGGGCACAGAGGGCAGCAGGTTGTGGTCGATGTGCAGCACACTTTGCAGCGGTGGCTCTGGCGGCTCTGTATGCTGTGTGCCAGCCCCGGGAGCTGCTGGAGCTGCTCCACACTGCTGGAGGGTCTGCTTCGAAGTAGTCATTTGGTCCTTGGTATGTTTGTGTCTTCTCACTGCCTAGAACATGCTAAATGAGGGAAGGAACTCACTGCAATTCACGCTGCAGTCATCATCTTAAAATACTCTGGTATAGATATCAC
>JAOWBP010052487.1:0-12900 GCA_028571105.1 Tragopan temminckii
CCAGGAAGTGGAACTTGACACAGCTGATGGGCTCTCTATAAAACATTTTTTCCCTACACACAGTGTTGTTTCCATGTTCTTCATGAATCACCCGAGCCCTCAAACTCCCAAAGAAGACAGAATTTACCGCCTCTCAGGGTGCGGTGCTACATGTTTGCCCCTTCCTGTGTTGGTTTCGATTCTTTTTTTCTGTTATGTACTTCATTGTTTCTTCTCTCCCTCCCATCCTGGTCAAAAGTTTTGCACATCTGTGAACCGTTCCCAGTGCATATGTCCTCTCTGGCTTTTATACGCTGGCCTAAGTGGAAGAGCATCTTGCCTTTCCTTTTGGGTAAGCCATTTTTGTTCCCTCCAGTTCTTTGCGGCTCTCAAATCATCCTGAAAAACATCTCTGAACGCTTGGGCTCAGGATGCAGCTGTACTTCCATACACACCTGTGTGATATGGGTAGATGCTCCAAGCCTAGCACCTGCATCACAGCTTCAGATAGCTAGCTTTCATTTCTTACCACAGCTTCTGTTGGAAAAAAGGTGCTTGTTGTCCCTTAATCATAGAATCACAGAATGGCTTGAGTTGGAAGGGACCTCAAAACACACCTAGTTCCAGCTCCCTGCCATGGTCAGAGCTGCCCCCCACCAGATAATAGCCCAGAGTGCCATCCAACCTGACCCTGAATGCCTTCAGGGGTGGGGCATTCACAGCTTCTCTGGGCAGCCTGTGTCAGTGCCTAATTGTATATTAATATTTGTATATACATGTGTTGTAAGTAGGTGATATCCTTCTATGAAAATTGATGACTCAGCAGCATGCTGACTTACAACTGAATAACTCACGGAGTTGTGAACTCTGACCATTCATATTATCTGAAATCGCCACACCTCAATGTCAGAATAAGGTAGTAAACTTGTTTGACAGAGAAGGGCATTTTCATTGGCACTCTGTATAACGTTAATAAGCAATCTTTGATGTCTCTATCTGTCTGAATAGAAAGCTTAGACTGTTCTGACCTGTAATACAGTGCTTGTATTCTGAGGAAGGTTAGGGTTATTTTAAATATGATCTGGGCCTGTTAGTTTCCTTTTGGCAGGACTGACTTGTCATGTGTGTTAATACAAGGATCTTATCTATGTTATGCCTAGCAGAAGACTTGGGCCTGACAGGAAGCTCTTCATAGCAAGGGATTTCATGGGAATTCATGTTTTGGCTGTAGTACGATGAGGATTAAGTTGCCACCTCAGCCTTGAGGTCTCACAGAACAAATGCATGAAATAATGTACTAGTGGAAATTGAGGGAAATCGTTAGAAGAAATGACATCTGTGAGGTTGCAGTTTGCTTGGAAATCAGATATCAAGTTTCAGGTTGCTTGTTTTATTCCTAATTGGTGCTTGTTTAGTTGTATTAAAAAGATAGAATAGTCATTTTTACTGATGTGCTATGTTGAAAGCCTTCTCGTAACTATGACAGTAATACTTGGGAGCACAGGTTGAGTGAGAGGCCCATGTGGAATAGCATGTGCCAGAAGATTTGTTGTTATACTTAGCACTAGTATCTGTTATTCAGATACAGTGGCTGTCACCAGTGAATCCTGGACTCACATATGCTGCAACTCCTACAGTTAATAGTCATTAAAAAGAACCACTGGCTTTAGTAGAAGAGCAGTCAGACCCACAGAAACTTTTGGGTTCCTTTCAGGCAGGTGAGTAGTGCTGTATCTGTGGGATAGCTTAGCAAACTGAAGCATGACAAGAAGACAGGCTGAGGGAACTGGGCTTGTTCAGCCCGAAGAAGAGAAAGCTGCAGGGTGACCTCATTGCAGCTTTCCAGTACCTAAAGGAAGCCTATAAACAGGAGAGGAGCCAACTCTTTGAAAGGGTAGATAATGGCAGGACAAGGGGAAATGGTTTTAAGTGGATGGAAGGAAGATTTAGGTTGGATGTCAGGGGGAAATTCCTTACCAAAAGAGTGATGAGGTGCTGGAAGAGGCTGCCCAGAGAACTTGTGGGTGTCCCGTCTCTGGAGGTGTTCAAGGCCAGGTTGGATGGGGCCCTGGATAGCCTGGTCTAGTATTAGATATGGTGGTTGGTGGCCCTGTCTGTGGCAGGGGGGTTGGAACTTGATGATCCTTGAGGTCCCTTCCAACACAAGCCATTCTATGATTCTGTGACAGTGTGTTGCCTGCCCAGTCTGCTGGCTTCCTCTCCCAGACACATTCCCCCTGCTACTGGAGAGTGACAGCAGTTTGAAATCCCCTCCAGTGTCACGCCCTGTGGGGCTAAATAACAGGAAGTTATTTTCGATTGAGAGAAGTTCTTCAAAACTCCTTGAAAATACTTGTACCTGTACCTGTAAATATTGTTTTGATCCAGGCTAGCATACACAGTTTGAGATCTGAATTCTCCTGGAAGTGTTTGCATAGTTCTGCTTAGTGAAATGTGCAGACATGGAGGCCCTAGCTCATGACTTCCAAACAATGTATGAATGGGCTATTGCTGAGTATATGGCCATCCTCCTTCTCTTAATGTATTAGAGTGATTTAGAAGAGCCATGTTCTGTGGTACAAGTTTGCTCTCTGGTGTTGGTGAGCATGTACAGCTGAGGGTTGGAGTGGGACCAGAGGTACTGAGTGCTGAAGATGTCATTGGCTCTGGCATCATCTCTCAGAGGCTGCTTCTGACAGGTAGACTCTATGAGAATATCGTATCTCCATCTGTGAAAGGGAATGCTAACATCTCACTTTATGCACGATGACAGTTGATGCTGTGTTGGAGGTGTCATGCTGAGATACAGTAAGCAACCGTAGTGCGTCTAGGTACTTGGACTTACTTATTTACAAACCAAGATTAGAACGAGATTATCTTACACTGATTATCTCACCTGTTCATTCAATTGGACTGATACAATAGCAATGAATAACAGACCATGAAAAAAATGTTAGGATTACTTTAGCTGTCTCCTCTTCACCTCAAGCAGCAGTGTGATGTGATTTCAAGCATTGCACCCTTGTCTTTTGTTTTCTAATCGTTATAACTAGGTAATCCTAAAAATATATATTGCCTCTGATTGAGGAATAGTTTAAGAGATGTATCTGATCATTACCCAGATGCTGAACTCCATTTTCAGTGCAGCCTGCAGAAGTTCAGGGACGCTGAAGATGGAAGGTGAACAAATGCTGATGTACCCACCACGTTTTCAAGTCACTCAGATGGAGAGGTGGTGTCGTGTGAGGAGATCATGTCAGTAACAAAGAGAAACCAATCTTTGAAACTGCTGGTTCTTCCGCAAGCTATATATTTCCTGTAACTTAAATGGCTGATTTTTCTTCAAGTTCGTTTCCTCGTATGAGCACTGCTGTGGCCCTATGGGAATGCAGTAGCTGTTACATGAATGGCAGATGACAGTTTATGACAAATACAGGTGATGTTCCATATTTAAGTCAGCAGAAATGCTCTAGAGCCACAGTGGTGGGAACGAGCAGTCTAGGCACATGCTCTTTGTAACATACATACCTAATAATGCTAGCTCAGTAAGAGAAGAGCTTATGTTAATTTAGATCTCCAGATAAAGAAAGCACCCAAGGAAAAAATTTCTCACTGCCTTGTCATTTAAGTCCATAGAAAAATCTTGGCTCTGTGGCAATGTTGCCATTGCCTTTAGGAGAGATTTGGATTTTCTCTTGTATTCTCAAATTATAGACCTGTTCCTAAATTAGTTGTTTTGGCAGTGGGTGCATATTGGTGTGAGACCCAAATCCACAGAGAACACCTTCAGCCTAACAGAAGGGAAAATAAGTTCAACCCTTTCTGTTATTTTTTTTTCCTTACCTGTATAAGCTTAAAATTGTTGTAGAACCTTTACCCCTCTTCTCATTTCCTTGGACCTTAGCTATTGCTTTATTCTTTTTAAGACACTTTTAGTATAGAAATAATTTCTTTACCCAGAATGTCTGGCTTTTCAAATCTGATTCCAGGCATAACTGCTTCTCCTCTGAAGGATTTCAGTGAGAAAGTCCATTGGATCCAAGCTCGTGATAACTGCACTGCAGCTTCTTGTCAGACGAATGGTCCTGTGTTGGAGGTCCCCAGAATGATTTTTCACTGTCTGAGGAGAAGCTCATGTGTTAGTGTAGAGACAGTAAATAAGTGGCAAGGGAGACAAAGAGGGAAGAAAGAGAATAATGGAGAAGTAGACTCTGATGACAGTGATAGGACCTGAGGGAATGGCATGGAGCTGTGACAGCAGAGAGTCAGGCTAGGTAATTAGGAAAAGGTTCTTCACCAGAGGGTAGTGGGCATGGAACAGGCTCCCCAGGGCAGCGGGCGCAGGTCCCAACTGCTGGAGTTCAAGGAGTGTTTGGACAATACTCTCAGACAGAGGATTTGAATTTTGGGTGGTGCTGTATGGAGCCAGGAGTTGGACTTGGTGATTGTCCTGTCTTCCTTCCACTTTGGAATATTCTGTGCTGCTATGATTCTGTGAAGTGACAAAGAGGAGTTATTCCAAGGGGTGGGGGAGCAGGCAATGTTGCAGGCAATGCCTGGCAGGCTGTGGTCACCTACAAGATTTTGCAGTGCAACTATAACTATGCCATCTCTGGCTGCCCTCTCATGGTCAGCTTTTGCAACCTTACTATCAGCACAGACCTTGTTGCTCACATCCCCGAAATGCCTGCAGCACTGAGTACCAATTCCAATACCATAGAAAATGAGTAGAAACATCTGTCCTTTTGCAAAATGCTTCTTCAAATATTTCCCCTACAGGCATCCCTGGTTGTGCTTGTAAGCCTTAACCATCCTGTGGCACTTGCCTAGGGCTGCCTGGGATGGGGTCTACCAACAACCCCAAAGGTCTTACTTTCAGCAGTACTTTGTTTCTTGCCTCAGCTGCTTACTTACCCAGCTGTTGGGTGTAGTGAGAATACTTAATTATGAAGGAGAGCTGTTAGTGTTTTGTTTTTTTTTCACAGCCAAGCAAAGTAGCATTTGTTGCCTGATGAAAGAGCTGAAGGTGCTTTAAAAACATTCTTGTAAGTAATTACGTGGACACATTTAATCACTTAATCCCAATACTTTAGATGTCACAGATTATTTTTTTTTTAATTTAAGCCTTGCTAGTGTTGAAAATTTGTAGTTAGTCAGTGCTTTGGAATTTACCCAAACATTAATAACCTGCTTCAGTGCTCCACAGGTAATTATTTTTCACAGTGTCCTTTTCCTATGTTGTCTATCACCATGGTATTTGTGAAGCTCTTGCAGGTTTCACCTTAGTTTGGGGATTTATAAGATGATTTTTCAGTTAAGCAACTATACTAAAAGCTAACCCATATCTCCCTCAAATCAGATTTAACATTTATCAGGGTTTGGATTTGTGTGGGGTTTTTTGTTTGTTTTCTGTTTGTTTGTTTGTTTTAATGCCAAGAAGTAAAGTCAAAATACTTATTTTCTTCTCAAATGGGGCAGAGCATAATGACTGCTTGCCTTAGCCTCATTTTTCAGATGCTCAGCTTGGAGGTGATATACCTAAATCATTAGGCTCTGCCTAATGATTCATTATTTGCACAGAGTGCAGCTGTACCAGAAAGACCAACAGCCTGACACCTGCCTGTACCACTGCCAGTACCTCTAGGCCCAGTACAATCTGAAGTCATCCAGCTGGTTTTCTTGCAGAATGATTGAATCTGTTTTTTAACACAGGTCTGACTAAAGAACATGCCACTCAAATGCTGTCTCCTAACGCAAAAGAAACAGTAGAAAGTCTGAGGGATGAGAAAAATACTTCAATTCCTTGATAAACTGTCAGTAGTATTCTTCATATGAGAAGCAAGGAGACGGCAAGTTAGCTGTGGTAGGAACATTTGCTATGCTTTTCTGAAACTAGTGTTTCCTTTTAAAATATGTTTTGCTTTGATCTGAATTACAGAAAATTTTATGGGGAATGTTGCATTTCTGACTGCTAGATTAATCCTGTCTTTTCTGCCTTTGGGCTGTGGCTATTTGAAGTCACTGGGGTAGCTGCTGGGCTCCTTTGCTTTCATTGTTAGCCTGCAAGCTGATGTACTTTGCATCATTTCTGAGGATTATTCAGGTTAGCAGAAGCCTAACAAGATAGTTGGAAAATAGCTGGTTGATCAGTTTCCTCCCTGAAGTGCCCTGATACCATGACTGTCTCCTCTTCTGTTTGTTGTCATTTTTCGCTACTGGTGGCGCAAAATTCTGTGCTCATTTGGCTCTGTTGAGGTCCCTGTCTCAGATAGGGTTTGCAGTTTATCTTGAACTGCTGGTCTTCAGTTAAACTAGAAACTCCACAGTGTTAGCCCAATATAGAGTTTCTATCCCATTGTTGTTCTTCCATTTAGATTTTCTTTCCGTCCCTTTTCCTCTCTTCATCTTTTCCCATGCTTGTTTGCATGTACTGCTTGGTTCTGCTCACTGAGATGGAAAGAGAGGACATAGTTTTCTCCCTGTTTAACTTTTAATTTGGAAGTGGAATCTGAACCAACTTTTTTTTTTTTTCTTCCACATTTTCTTTTCCCTGTTTTCTCCACCTTTCCTCCTTATGTTCATTGTACTCTTATGGATGTTGTTCAGTGTAGCACAAATTTGATGCGCACCAACTGTAAAACTAGAGATGTTTGTTGGCCATTTGGACTCACTTGGGATGTACACTAGCTTGAGAGTGAGTGCAATCTAGTGTGGCCCTGGAATACATTAACTGGATTTACACCGTTAGGATGGTTCCAATGACAATGAATGGGTTGACCAAACCAGTGGGTTTTAATTCATAGGATGTCTAACAGCAGGAGTACTCAAAGGAATTACCATTAACTGAGGGAAAATGCTGCTTGATATTTTCCAGGGGTTTCAGGGAATCGGGAATAGCGAGTTAATCCTGCTTTCCATCGTGAGAGATGGTTAATGCATGCAAAATGTATTCCAGTCAGCCAAATAGTGCCTACAGTCACATTGCCTGCAAATACCAGCTGACCTCCACTTTGCATGGCTTTAAGTGAGAGCAGAATATAGATTAGTGTGTCAGCCTGCAAAGGGAATCTCCTGCTGAGGATCTGGGAATGAAAAAGAAGGAGAAGATAAAGTGCGTAGAGAGGAAATTTTTATTTGTGGTAGCAGTTGAGCTGACAATTTTAAAAATTCTCAGCTCTGACATGTATCTGTCTGCACTACTACTTCTCACTTGTTTTCGTGCTGAGTATTCTGGACTCATTCCTGTTCAGCAAACATTTGTCAGGCGTGATAATTTCAAGCATTAATCCTTAGGAATTAACCTGCTTGTTAGTTGATGACCTGAACTCTTGGTAGTTTCTGGGGATTATTTCTATTTAAATCTTACCTTTCAAACTGAGGCAGCACACTGATAGATTTTTTTGTTATTTTTATTTTTCTGGTCTCCCATATCTTTACACTTCTATCTCCCTGTCTCACTGCTACCATGCAGCAAGCAGCAGAGAGGAAATCCTGCACTGCCTTGGCACTGGTGAGGAGGAAGCCCTAGGTTTCTCTTTGCACCACATGCTGCTGATGCCAATCCCAATGAGCTGCACTCCACACACCCAGATCCCCACAGTCTTGTGGTGCTGCACACCCCCAGGGGAACACCAGGCAAATCCCTGCAGGCTTTTAGCAGTCATTCTTCCAGAAATTCCAGGGTTTTGGTAAGGTTTTTGTGGGATTTATTCCTTTTATTTCATAAGGAAGTGAGATAGTCAAGACCATGCTGCTTGTGTTTCTCTTTCAGCTCCTGATAACTTCTTGAACTTTTTCCAATTTCCCATTAAATTTACTGGAGAGATAAAAACCTTGAGGATATTAAGTTCCTTGAAGTGTCATAAATTTGGATTACATTGGAAAGGAGACAGAAATAAGCACTCAGGGGAGCAGGCAGCCTATGTGTGTCATAAACAAGCAAGTGGGTGCTGTCTCTTTGCTTGCTTTTCTCTGGGGAAAGTCCATGCATCATCTGCTCATTAGAAGGGTAGTTGCAGAGAGGCCAAGGGCATTATGTGATGAAATAAGGACAGATAAACTGTTCTTTGAGCAGCAGAATGAATTATTCTAAGGCCAGAATGGAGAACACCTTCATGTAAGGTGGGAAAATGTAGTGAAACTATCCCAGCCATAGAGCTCACCACAAGGCTGTGGCTGGAGATAAGGGCAGCCAGTGAGGTTAACAGTGTCTGTTAGAGTTGGGAGGGCATATCAGTTTTCACAGCCTCAAACCAAAGTGGGACTACTGGAATTCTTTTCCTGAAATTTCTCCAATAGTGCAGTTTTAACTTCCCACATACCACTGTTAAAACATAACATGGGTATTTGCAATAAATTAAGACGAGATAAAAGAAATTCCATATTAAGTTTTAAGAGGGGAGCATAATTTGCATCTTGTTTTGTCACACGTGTTGTGCTCATTGTGGCTTCTGTGAAAACTGTCCAGCTGTTGGAGCTCGGTTGGGCTGTATTTCAGCACACATCACACAAGTATGCTTTTTCTTTTGGAAAGGTAATAACCTGGTTCCTTTGTTCTCTGAATCTGCCTTTAGCGAGATTCCCACTGAGCCCTGAACTACGAATTCAAAAGGGAAATACAGTGGGAGGATTGAACTGACATGAAATGCATTTAAAATATAATACCTTTAAAAGATGGCTGTGGAGATCACTGAGAAAAGAGTATTTCTCTTAGACCAAAGTTAAGTTTGTGCCGCAATGTATACTACTCCTTGTAGAAGAATTACATATTACTTGCATTATAAAAATCTCTACCTTTCTGCTTCTTCCTGATCTTAATGTCTGAGAACCACCAGAGCAGTGACACATCACTCAGGAAATGTGTTTGTCAAGTGCATCAGTGTATGCATGCAGATCCACTGCCGATGGTGATCGCTTGCCCTGGGCATGTATCTGCATTAGCCCTTTGGCAGCTGGTGGCCCTTGGGATGTGGTTTGTCATCCTTTGGGTGGGATTTTTACAGTTGCTCTGAGGAATTAGGCCCTATGTTCCCAATGGAACCTAAATAGAGCAGAGCTGCTGAATCTTTTCAGCAGTTCATGGGGGGGAAAAAAAGAGCCTTGGTTTCTTACAATATTCATTTTTTAAAAAGGTGATTAAGATTGGATGATGCAAGAGTGAGAATAATAAGCATCAGCTTTTCTCTGGCTGCTTGGCAAGGTAATTACCTGCAATCACAGCCTTAAATAACTCTTGGGTCCCTCTTGTTAGACGTGGACTGCTGACAAACACGACTTGCAGCTGAGTGCTGCCACAGCTTTATGCTTAGCTGTGTTTTTAATTAACCTCAGTAGGAGGACGTTGAAATACCCTTTAGTTTTATAAACCATGAGACTCCAGTCCTCATTCGGGCTAACGTGATGACTAAAAAGATAGTGCTGCTTCATCCAGAAGACGTGCATGCTCCCTGTTGTGCAGTGCTGGGCTACATGTGTTGCTGAGATGTTGCTCTCACTGCAGAAGCAAGCTCCTGTGCTGCTGGGAGCAAACTCTGCAGCTGGAGACAGAGATGCATTCCTGGTCCTTAACCCACAGAGCCTGGCGAACGAGCGTAGGGGGAGGGTGATGAAGATGTGGAAACTGCAAGAGTTCAGGCAAAAATGAGTCACAGGAAAACAGCCTCCTTTAGTCAGTTCCAGAAACGTTCTCAAACCACTCAAAATTCACTTAGAGCCACAATTTTGCAGCGGTCTGCTTTGTTTCTGAGATTTTTGGGGGATAATGTTGCTGGCAGCTCCAAAAATGTATTGTTTAGGACATAAAAAGGCCTTGTTTGCTCCATAGGCTAGCTTTGTCTGAACACAAACCACTGCCTTTTTGCAGTATACAGTCTGGCATTATCAGCTTAGTACAAATGTTACTTTAAATTATGTCCAAATGCTGGCTGGCTGGATCTGACTTTACTTACCCTGATGTATCCTTTTGACAGCATTTGAATGGCTTAGCTTTAGCAGTGATCATTTTTCCCTTTCTTCATTTGAACAGATCTTACTGTTTGGTACAGGTTCAGCAGATTTCTCCATCATCACTGGCTTTGATCCTATGGAAATCACACATTTACTTTAATCAACAACTTCAGTATTTAAAATTAGGAACATCCTAACTACTTAACCTACTTTTTTGTTATAACTTCAATGAGTCTCCCTTTTTCATAGTCATAGAGAACAACCATGAGGTTGGAAAAGACTACTGAGATCATCTAGTCCAACCATCAATCCATCACCGCTATGCCCACTAATCATGTCCCTCTGGGCCACATCTCCACATTTCTTGAACACTTCCTGGGCAGCCTGTGCCAGTGGTTTTCTCCTTCTGAGAATAATTTTTTTCTAATATCTAACCTGAATCTCCCCTGGTGGAACTTGAGGCTATTCCCTCTCGTTCTATCACTGTTACCTGAGGGAAGGGCCAACCCCTACCTCAGCACAGCCTCCTTTCAAGTATCACTCAAGAAAGCGATAAGATCTTCTCCAGACTAAACAGTTCCCTATTTTCCATATTTATGTCCCAGTAGCATTATCCTAATAAGAATGATTTGAAAGATGTGAAAAATTTGAAGTTTTGCAGTTAGTCCTTTATCTGTTCTTCTGAAGGGAAAAAAAGGCATTGTATCCTTAGAATATATTTGTTTAGTATTTACAAAGGACTTTATAACAAATATTGCTGATAGACACTTGCTGTACAAGGTTGATTAGTTTAAAGGCTGTGTGCTTAGCGCTCCCAGGTTGGACACAGTGGTCAGTCAGAGGTGAAGATACTTGACTGATGGTCAATTAAGATTTAAGACTGTTTTTTGGTGAAGTGGGATGTGGGGTGGAATTGTAGTCATAAAACCCTAGAAACAAATGTGGACACAGTGATGTGCAAGATGGAAAGATGCAGAAGAGAAAAGAGACAGACTTGGAGACAGGCTGACATCCCATAGCCCTGAGCACCCTCATCATGACTAACGGCCTCATCAGGCCATGGGGGTTGCTGCGGAAGAAAGTTGTCCCACCACTGCCTGGATCCCTGCTTGAAGGTGCTCCTTTTTCACATTGGTTTCTCTGATCTCCTGCAGGACTTGAAGTTTTAGGTGTCCCACAGACGGGCTGAGGCTTGGTGCAATGAGTCCTCTCTGCTGTGAGGCCACTGTCTGAGTTGTCTCACTAATGCCTTCAGAGCTAGAAGGGCTAGAGGATCTCTGAGTGTCTCTGGCTCTAAGGGGTGGGCTGAGGTCATGGGCAGCACCACAGGAGCTTGCATGGAGCATGGGAAATGCAGTGGTAATCTCCAGTTGTCCCTTTTTCTGTCCAATGCTTTGTGTCCCTAAGTACTTGCTGATGCTCTGTTTTCATTGCTGAAACTTTTCTAACACGTAGTCTGTAATCTCTACAGGACAGGTGTTACCCTATGGAGTACTTCTGGCTACTGCAGGGTGCTGTGGAAGGGCACAGTTCGTATGTGGTCACCATGCTGGGGTGGGTCACGATGGTGGAAGTGGCCCTGCCCCCGGGAGTTATGATGTGGTAGGCTGCGTGTAGAAGAGATGGGCCACTGCTAGCCAGCCAGGGAAGGCAGACAATGTCTTTATCAGGTACTAATGGGGAACCAGTAATGGGATATGAAGAATCTCCTGAAAGAGTTATTTGGTTATAGCTTATGTAACAACCTAATTTGCAGAATTTATTTGGCAAATGGTAAAGAATAACCATCCCTCTGAGAAAACTGCATTGTCAGTACACAATATATGAACAATGAAAGTGGAGCAGTTTATTAGATATATTACTTGTTCTGAATTGTTCACTGATCTCCAGCCAAGATTCAGGTGACACAAGAGTTTATTAGTCAATATATCAGTGGTGTGACTGGCACCCAGTGCTGTGGAATCACACAGGCTATAGAGAACAAGTGGGAAATAATTAAAAACATAAATTCCAGCCTTCAGAGACCGTGAGATTAATGCTGTTGACTTGTAATACTTTTACTTTTGCTGACTGATGGTAAAACTCTTTGGGTGCTGAGCAAAGCTGAAACCAAGCCTATTCCAGCAGCTGGGGAGGAGTTCACCAAGTGGAGATTGCTGGTAGGCAGCAGGTTCCCTTTAGAGGAAATTTCAGAAGCAGACACCCTAGATATGAAAAATCTCTGCTGTGGTTTTAGGGCAGAGGTGCTTAACCTGTGATTTCCCAGACTAAAGAGCCTATGAAAGGTGACAAGGAAAGCAAGCCTGTTGTTATCTTTGAAATCATCAGATAGATGTCTGCATGTTTATTGGGGAACTTCTGGGGTACGTATTATAAAAGGTTAAAATCAGTCTCTGCAGTATTTACACCACTGGCCTAACATTTGAAATACCAATTTAATTTGAGGACTGTAAAATCAAAACTAAAATTTCAATGGTGAGATTTGCTTGTTTCTGACAGGGAGAACAACTCCAGAACCCATCTCTGCCTCGCTTGCACATTATGATTTCATTCAGAAATTGAACTAGTTTAATATTTTGAATCTTTTTTAAAATTTATTCTTTTTAGGAAGTGACTTACTAGACCTGGGAATTTTGTTATTTACAGATGAGTGATATAAAGCAAAACAATATCCCATTTGCGCTGCCTTTCACCAAAGTCTGAAATCTTTAAAAAAAATCAGTTGAAAAAATCAGGCCTTTTCAGTTAGCCTGGCACAGAATATGGCTGACAAAAGTTTTTGTTTTGTTTTTGTATCAAATAGAAAATTTTCTGGTGTGATCATGTTGTAACTGAATGTCTTACACTAGCTGTAGGCTTCCATGGATTCTTTTTGTAGGGGAAAGGAGGTAGTTATGATGTGCATGACTGCTGCAGTACTCATGATGTTAGCATTCCTCAATTGAAAGGGGTGCTTGTAACTTGGTTATCGATATG
>JAOWBP010052491.1:0-12886 GCA_028571105.1 Tragopan temminckii
GGGAATGAAAGTAGCAATGAGAATCAGTGCTTTTATAGTAAATTTGACTGCATAATCACAGAATCTGCCAGTCAATGTGTTTCAGAAAAGTTAACAATATCTGTTTTCAGTGAGTATGTTGGGATGTTAAAGCTTCTGAAGTCCCGCTAGCCAATAGATTTCAAGCTCTGTTATGGGAGAGAGAAGAAGGTATCAACAGTGACTCAGAACTGGAAGAGGTGATCATGTTAAAAAGGTTCAACCAAGGACCCAAGTCACAACTGGTGCTGCTAAACAAAGGCACCAGTAGTAAGTTCTTAGTAATTGGTAACTCTTTGCTGAGAAGCACTGAGGTGCCCATCTGATGCCTGGATAACCTCTCTAGAGAGGTTTGCTGCTAGCTAGGGACCCACATTTTGTACATCAAGGAGAGGATATCGGGTATGATGAAACCACACAGCTACTATTCCCTCCTGATCTTTCAAGCTGGGTCACACAAGGCTGCGACCAGGAAACTAAAAAATACAATAAAGACTTAACATCCCTTTGTCCTTCTAGACAAAGGAGTGGAGTAAAGCTGGCTACTCTTTAAGGATGCATTCCTGCAAGCACAAGAGCTTTCCATCCCTCAGAATTAGAAAGGAGGCAGGAAACTGGCATGTCTTGTCAAGGACCTGCTGGTCAAATTGCAGGAAAAGAAAGGCATGTATAGGCAGTAGAGACAAGGATGTGTCACCTGGGAAGAATACAGGAATTCTGTCCGGACATGCAAAGATGGGATTAGGAAAGACAGGGCGCAGATGGATCTGAACTTGGTGATAGATGTTAATAACAACAAGAAGGGGTTCTATAGGTACATTGGTCAGAAGAGAATAGGCCAAAGAGAGCATACCACCTCTGACAAATGTGAAAGGAGAACTGGCTACAACAAATACAGAAAAGACTGAGGTACTCAATGAGTTCTTTATCTCAGTCTTTACTGGCATCTGGGATTCTCACCTTTCTCACATCCCTGAACTTCTTGGTGGGAACTGGGAGAGCAAACTCTACCCCACTCTAAGGGCAGAGCAAGTCCGAGACCACCTCATGAGACTGAATGTGTACAACTCCATGGGGACTGGACAGCATGCATCCCAGGATCCTAAGGGAGCTGACTGTGGTTGCCAGGCTGCTCTCCATCATATCTGAAAAGTCGTGGCTGTCAGGCAAAGTCCTTGATGACTGAAAAAAAGAGAAACATCACTTCCATTTATAAGAAAGGGGGAAGGAAGCCCTGGGAACCACAGGCTGGTGAGCCTCTGAGTCTCTGTGTCTGGGAAGATTATGTAACAGATCCTCCTGAAAGGCACGTTACGGCACATGAAAGTTGAGCAGGTGATCCAAGACAGCCAGAATGGCTCCATCAAGGGAAGATTGTGCCTGACCAATCTAGTGGCCTTCTGTAATGAAGTGATGGCATCAGTGTACAAAGGGAAGGGTAATGTTGTCATTTGCCTAGACTTCGCAGTGCCTTTGACATGGTCCCCCACCACATGCTTGTCTCTAAATCTGACGATGTGGATTTGAATGGTGGACTATTTGGTGGACAAGGAACTGGTTGGAAGGTCACAGCCAGAGGGTAGTGGTCAGTGGCTCTATGTTCAGGTGGAGGTCATGGATGAGTGGTAATCCTCCAGGGGTCTGGGACTGGTACTCTTTAACATCTTTATCAGTGACATAGATGATGGGATTAAGTGCACCCTCAGCACGTTTGCAGATAACAACTTGCAGACCAAGCTGAGTGATGCAGTTAATACAGCAGAAGGAAAAGATGTCATCCAGAGGGACCATAATAAACTTGAAAGCTGGGCCAATGTGAACCTAATGAAGTTCAACAGAGTGAAGTTCAAGGACTTCACTTGCACTTGAGTTGGGGCAATCCCAGATATGCGTGCAGACCAGGAGAAGATCTCCTTGAGAGTAGCCCTGCTGAGGAGGACTTAAGGGTTCTGGTAGATTAAAAAAAAAAAAAAAAAAAAAAGAACACAAAAAACACAAACCAGCAGTGTGCACTTGCAGCCTGCAAGACCAACATTATCCTGGGCTGCATCAAAAGAGGGGTGGCCAGCAGGGAGAGAGAGGTGGTTGTCCCTATCTCCTCTGCCCTCATGAAGTCCCATCTGGAGTATTATATCCAGTCTGGTGCCCCCAACAAAGGAAAGATGTTGAGCTTTTGGAGAGGGTCCGGAAGAGGACCACAAAGATGATCAGAGGACTGGAGCAACTCTCCTACGAAGACAGGCTGAGGAAGATGGGCTTGTTCAGTCTGGAGAAGAGAGGGCTGTGGAGAGACCTCATTCTGTCCTTCCAGTATTTAAAGCGATCACTTCATAGTGAGAGTTGAGATCAGCTGTCTTGGCTCTCCAACTCTCTCCAGATTTTAATATTTTAGGGTTATTAACAGAGGCTTCCCAGAAGGTGGCTGTTGACTTTGGCTTTTATCTCTCCAGTTGATCTTACAATGTATGATTTTATATAGGCCTGTATTTTGAAGGGGTAGAAAGGAGTTAAGTCTCTTGTATGAGGAGCTTTCACTGCATTCTTTTGCACTGATGTTTTCATGGTTTGTTTAATCTGAATTTGTTTGAAATGTTGGAGCGGAGCGACAGAAGCTGTGTTTAAGGTACTTGGAATGAGAGTGCTCATCTTTCTACTGAAGTCTCAAGACTGCAGCTACTGTATGGGGAGCCATGTCACACTTGGATCCTGGGCACTGCTTGGAAGCTCTCAGGCCAGCCCTATGCTAACAGTGACTGTAAGGCAATGTTTCAGGGTTCAGGTCACAACGATTGTTTTAACTAGCATTTGGGCTTTTACCGCTGCACAACTGTTCAGGAGGAAAAGTTCATTGTAGTCATTTGGCATCTGATCCAATGTTCGTATAAGTCAGTGGAAAAATTCATTCCGCTGATAACAGTGGAATTTGAATCTGTCACTGTTTCTTGCAATCATTAACTCGGTTGTCTGAGCTAGAAGTTTCTTTAGATGGCAGTATGTAATTAACTGAAAGAAATATGCACACCCTAATTTAAAGTAACTGGTATAGCTACCATCTACTAGCATGTACAGATACAGATGAAAATAGGTAACCTTGTGTGAAGTAGCATCAGAGTCAAAGTGTCATGAAGAAAACGGTGCATCTAAACCCACTGGCAGTTGAAACTTCCCTACAGTGGAAATAGTTTGTTTGAGGGGTTTTCTTTCTTTCATAGATTCACAAAGGTTGGAAGGGTTCTTTGGAAATCACCTAGTCCAAACTCCCTGCTAAAGCAGATTCCCTAGAGAAGGTTGCACAGGAAAACGTAGCTCTGACCTCACAACTTGAACACGTAGTGTAGGGCTGACTCCTTAACTCCAGTCCAAGGCAGACCTTGGACTTGCCTTCCTCAGTGCTTTTGACCCAGTTGTCTCAACTTGCCACACCTCACTGAGGCGTGTGCATAAATGAAGGATGGCAGACTACAGCTTTTAACTCTCTGTTTGCCTCCTGGGCAGTAGACTTCTTTCCTCAGCAGAAAAGTGAAGGCCCTTTTTCTGTTTTTGAACACTGATTAGATCCATGGGTCAGTGCAAGACCAGCCCATCTTTCAGTGTTTCTGCCCACAAGTTTAGGCTTCTGGATCTAGTTCCAAATTGTTCAATCTTTGGTCCTCTGTATTATTTTATTGTGTTGTTAACACTTAATGTAGCTGGGTTTTTTTGTTTGTTTGTTTTTAAGTGATAGGTAATATTCTTCTGTTAACCATTTTTGGAAAAATGTCCAAGATGTATAAACTTACTATAAGAAGCCATTTAGTTTTGTTTAGAGCATTTGATGGGAGTCTCTCAAAGCTGAGGTATGATTTTATCTATTTATTAATAATGGAAACCAAATAGCAGGAACATTCAACTTTCTCATCTTTGCAGTTGCCAAGAAATGCAATTTCTTACAGTTTGTGGTACACAAGGCCAGACACCAAAAAAATCAGATCTTGTCTTAAAGCCTTCACTCACAAGTCAGTGTTCCAGTTTTTGTAGGTTTGTGTTGTTCTTGCAAAGCTGACGCATCTTTCGCACTGTTTTTGATCTATCTTTTGGATATTGCTGTCAGAATGGATGGACTGCAAATTGCCCTGTAGCTGAGGCAGACCTCAACATGCTTAGTTTTTAGTAAGTTGCTATTACTTGTCATCACACTGCAGGAACACTAATCAAGCATGTGAACCTCACTGTGCAAGGTAGTATACACACATTCATTTAAAAAAACAGGATCATCTCAGAGACCTGATGAGCAGTGTTGCATGTGTTGGAGACTATAGAAATACAAGGCAGAGATGTTTATGAAGAATGGAACTTGAACTGATACTAGTGAGAGGCGTTTTTTAAAAGTTGCTGTGTTTTTGTGTTTTTTTTTTTCTTCCCACATAGACTAAAGAAATAAAACTTGACAGGATTTTTGCTGCTTCATGTCTGTTGTTTTTTTTCTCAGGGGATACATGGGATTATTCATATTTTTCTTATGTCCATTCTAGATGGGATATACTCCCTTGCATGTTGGCTGCCACTACGGAAACATAAAGATTGTTAACTTCCTTCTGCAACATTCTGCAAAAATCAATGCCAAAACGAAGGTGAGTTTTCCACCTCTGCTTCACTCATTCTTTGGAGGCAGCAAGTTTGCTGTGTCCACCACAGTCTTTCCCTTTCCTTGTGCCTGCAGAACGGGTACACGCCGCTGCACCAGGCTGCACAGCAGGGGCACACCCACATCATCAACGTTCTGCTCCAGCATGGTGCGGCGCCCAACGAGCTCACTGTGGTAAGTGCCAAGAAGCCACCCTCAGTCTCGGTCATTCCACCCTGCATGAAGCATTGTGTCCCTGCTGTGTTTGAGTAAGGGAAATGACAAAAAAATGTGATGAGGGGGAGGAAAAGAGCAGAGGAAGGCTATTACAATCGCCTCTGTATTCTCTGTGTCCTCCATTGTCTCTTCCAAAGCTAGAACAGCAAACATCTGCACAATGTTTTTCTTTTTCATCCCATTCCTGTAGTCTTAAACTCTTATGGTTACATATTCTACTACCCAAAATCTACATCAGTCACCAATATGCAAACTTTTGTGTACTTTATTATTATGCATTTTTCTCTAACTAGCAATTTGTACACTTCTAGCATTCAGCTTTTCATACAAATTTTTCAATTGCTAGAATGGAAATACTGCCCTCGCCATCGCAAAGCGACTTGGCTACATTTCAGTCGTTGACACATTGAAGGTGGTGACAGAGGAGACCATGACTACAATTGTAAGTACAGTTTATTTCAGTAGTGGAAGGAAGGATTTTTTCTAAGCCAGCGTATTCAACTTTGTTTAGTTAAATGTCTACTGAGATTTCAGTCTAATTTCTACCTAGCTCCTTTTAATGCTATAAAGTAGATATTAAGTCAGATGTAGGCAGAAACCAAGCAGAAAATGGCACTGTAAAGGGCTAGTCATAGCTGGCCTGTTTTTTATAGCATACTTTGCTTATTGCATAAATGACATGAATGCAAACTGGTTTGTAGTGTCAAATACATTCATAGAGGCTTCTTGTAAACTACAGCTGTTTCTCCCTTTTAAGAGGATGCAGTTTGCCAAGGGAATTATGTATGCAGGGTGGTACTGGATGTAAAAGCAATTACTGCAAAATAAAAGTGAATAGAATTTACTTAGAAGCAGCTCTTTGCATTTTTTCTGGTGGCTTCTGAAAGATGGCTAACGGTGTCTTATGCGAGCAGCCACAGTCAGCGTCTGCAACCCCAGCTGACATATCCATGAACTCCACCTCATCTGTCTTGTCTCTCAAGAAGACTTGCTGTATGTTAGCCAGAGGAGATTAAAGAAAATAGTCAGATAATGCCTATCAAAAAATGGCAATTACCAGAATTCAAGATATTTCTCAAAGATCTTATGGCAAATTGCCTTATGAAGACTGTTCTCGTAAGATGCGGAGCCTCCATGAACGACCATAGAAGTAAAGCAAAAACGGAGTATTAAGAACATAAATTCAGAGCACTAGCTCCTAACTGACTTTTTCCTTTTTGCAACCTTTTAGTGCTTAAAAGGGGAGTCATATGCATGTATGTATTTTTAAGCATATAGGAGATTGAAAACAGTTATTGTACATTCCACGTTTTGTCATCGCCCATTTGTGTGGTCTTTCAGTGCAAGCAGGTGGTTGCAATACAGTTGAGATGACGAGCAATTTTTAGTTCAACTTAATGATCAAGCTGTGAATTGTTTTAGAGGGAATGTTAGATGCTGAGAAGTCTGTACTACAATCTGCGAGTACCTGCGCTGAAGACAAGTACAGAAATAATTTCCACAAAAACTGAAATATGCTGTTTCAGTCACAAGTGTGTAATTGGCAGACTGTGGAAACCTAAACATGAGATCTGATTTACAGCTGAGTATCTTAAAAACACAGATAGCTATTTTTATGGGCATGTGGCTAAATAACTCCCTAAGGTAAGTTTAATGAAACCAGGATGAGCATAGCTAGTTTTACTCTGATTTGTTATTCTTTACTGAAAGTCTGTTTGTGCCTGAAAAAAAGTCCTGTGATTTTGCTAGCTTAACAGCAATGTGTTAAAAACTAAAAAGAAAATTTCACAAAATGAAAGAACTCTGAAGCTTTTTATTGGTTTTGTGATGTTTGAGCACACAGGCAATCTTCTGCTATTTCAAGGGATGGCAGTAGCTCAAGAAAGGTGAACTGTGATATGAGTAATTATGAGGCAAGAGAAAACCCAAAATATTTGTAAATAGATGAAGACAGAAAAGCTGTTTTGACCTGATCTTGTTAATGATTTCTTATTCGTATATGAAGAATAAGAAGTGATGGTGATTAAAAACACAAACAAAAGGGCAAGTGTAGGGTCCTACACCTCGGAAGGAATAACTGTATGCATCAATATAGGTTCAGGGATGACCTGCTAGAAAGGAGCTCTGTGGAGCAGGACTTGGGTGTCCTGGTGGACAACAGGTTGAGCATGAGCCAGCAGTGTGCCCTTGTAGCTGAGAAGACTAATGGTATCCTGGAGTGCCTTAAAAAGCGTGCGGCCAGCAAATTGAGGGTGGTGATCCTGGTGAGGCCACATATGGAGTGCTATGTCCAGTTCTGGGCTTCTTGGGTCAAGGAAGACACACAGGGATCTTGTAGAGAGAGTCAAGCGGAGGGCCACAAAGATGATTAGGGGCCTGGAGCATCTTCCTTATGAGGAAAGGCTGAGACCTGGGACTATACAGCCTGGAGAATACTAAGAGGGTATCTTATCAATGCTTATAAATATTTAAAGGATAGGAGTCAAGTGGATGGCGCCAGGCTCTTTTCAGTGGTGCCTAGAGACAGGACAAGGGACACTGGGCACAAACTGGAACACAGAAAGTACTATATGAACATGAGGAAAAACTTCTTTACTGTGAGGGTAACAGAGCACTGGAACAGGCTGCCCAAAGATGTGGTCGAGTCTCCTCTGGAGATATTCAAAACCCACCTCCATACTTTTCTGTGTAACTTACCCTAGGGAACCTGCTTTAACAGAGGTTGGGAGTACTTTAGGTTCTTATTTTTTGAACTCCACTCCATGAACTCTATCTCTGGAGCATCTCCTGCGTGACCTAAAACTTTACCAAAGTGCTTGTTGCACTCTGCCCTAGCTGGAAAGTACCATGTATATGGTCATATATTTTGTGGGATACACAGGTATTCTAGGAGCAGCTTTGAGGCATTCAGGATATCTTTTTTCTGCTTTTAATTTTTTTTTTTTTTTTTTTGGTCTTTGGGTCTCAATCAACATAAGTATCATGATGAAAATCAACGGCTTCTTTGTTAAAACACAAATTCTGTTATGGGTTTTATTTAGCTTGCATGTAGTTACGCTTGTTTTCACTTGTGGGGAAAAAACACAATTCTTGTAGAGGCACCTCTGAAAAATTTCACATGTACTTTGAGAGCAAACTTATTCTAACATAGTTGGATTTGATGATCTCAAGGGTCTTTTCCAACCTAAAAAATTCCACAATTCTATGATTTTTCTGCTGAGAAAGGAGAAACACATCCCTCAGAATGAACATTAGCATAGTTTAAGTATAGATGACACATTCCTGCTTAAAATTTAGGTGACATTTCAGAGAGTTCTTATAAATACCCTTAACTTGCTTAAAGGTAATATTGCTTATTTCTGTATTATTTCAGTATAGTCTTTTTCAATGTGTAGTTATATTCATCTATGGAAAGCCAGGGAATAAAAAGTTGAAAAGAATCAAAAGAAGAGTTTTGCTAAATGTAGACAAAAATACATCCTGAGATGATTTTTTTTCTTTGACAGACTGTTACAGAAAAGCACAAAATGAATGTACCTGAAACCATGAATGAAGTTCTTGATATGTCTGACGATGAAGGTATTAGATGATAAAAAACGTTCTCACTTATTTTTCAGTCTGTTATCATAAGAAGTGTTGTTTTTTGTTTGCTTTTTTAAAGCACTAGTTGGATATGGTCTCTGCACCTACATTATTGTTTTACATTGATTTATTGACTCATTGATCATCTATGCTTTTATTTAATTATTTTGTTTATTTAAATCATGCAGTTCGTAAAGCCAATGCCCCTGAAATACTCAGTGATGCTGAATATTTGTCAGATGTTGAAGAAGGTATTTGTACATTTTTGTGTTGCAGTGATATTTAACTTAAGCCTCTTTCTTTTACTATGTCTTACTGGAAATTAATCCTTTCAGATAATCTTCTTCTTATCCTACTAACAATAACTTCTGCTTTACAGTTAAGAACGCTTTCAAAAACTCTTTGAGCTGTTAATGATAATCTGTTTTTTTTTCCCTGAATGTCTTACTACTAATTTCTAAATGAAATTACCTCTGCTTTTCCTTTTGCTGCTGCTTCTATAAAGTGAAGAATTGATTTACTATCACAACTGAAAAATATCAGACAAAAGGGTCGAATACCTAAATACTTCAAAAGAAATAGCTGATAGTGAAAGTGAAGGACAAAAGGATGGGTGGTTTTTTTGTTTTTTGTTTTAATTCTTCTGTGTGTTCAGCTATGGAATGATTGATTTACATTGGTTGTCAACCCTTAGCCTGGAAAGAAGTATTTTTAGGATTTAAAACAAAACTGTATTTTCATCATGATGTTCAGCAAAACCACAATGGATTACTTTTGTCCTAAGCAAAGGAGATGCTGCACTGAACTCAGCATGTTGTGTGTCTTGGGATTAATGATGTACTCTTGTAGCTGGGATTTCTGTATTCTGTATCATTCTGCAAGGTGATGTGCAGTCTGTGAGTGGGGCAATAAGCCATGTCTTCTCAGTGCCTCTGGATAGCATTTATTAGCTATTGACACCAGCAGCTTGCCCATCACAGCTCACTCCTCGGCGTCTGGCTGGGCTGACACAGTTTCGGTGCTCTGTTAAGTATCTAGAACTCATTTGGTAACTGCTGCCCTCCCAACCACCATCCCCGGCTAGGTCAGACCTTCCATGATGTGGACATGCAGGAGCTTGTGTGAGTCCCACCAGGTACTGCAGGTTTCCAGAGTCCACCGTGGGGTTAGGTTCCCATGTCACACTCAGAAACAGGAAAGTCTTGTGTTGAGGAAGGGAATAATGGCAGCATCCCGGAGGCTTTTATGTGTGTCTTTGGTCACTTGCCTTAGAGCTGCAGATCTTCCTTCTCTAGTGGGGAGAGCAGTGGCTGGGTCCAGTTAGCTTGTGGCTGTGTAGTCAGCCTCTTTCTTTGGTGCCAAGCAATGTGTTTACGTGTTTACAGCACTTAAGCAGTATGGTATAAAAGCTGTAAGAGAAGCTCACTGTGTGTAGCTCTTGTTTAATTCATTCACTGAGTCTTTTGTTTTCAGTTTGTCAGTGTTCCTATATTTGCATTCTCAAATAGATCACGGTCTTACAGTGCACCTGTGTTTTCCAAGTAACTCTTCTGGGCTATTGTACTGCTTAAAATACTGCATTGTTGTAACTGGCTGGAATGCAGATGCCTAATAGTTAGTTAATAGAGCAGCAACAGCTGCCTTAGCCCATGGCACAGCATGAGGTTTGCTGCAGATGAGAAATGCCTGTGTAGGGTCAGAATATTAGATCCAAGATGTTAAATGCGTCCTTAATGTATGGAATCACTTCTCATGGCCAAAGGCAAAACTGAAGGGAAGTGAGAGATCTCTGGGAGGTTTTTGTAGTCACAAACTCTCACTTCAGGGAAAAATAAATATTAAGGATATGGGTAATCTAATCAATTCCTTACTTAAAGAGTGTATTCTGCAACCATGCTGTTACTAGGGGAGCTAAGAGGCTGGCTTAGCGTAACGAGGTTGTTTTCAAAGCCTACTGCTGAACTGGAGCTCTCAAATCAGATAATAGGTATTTTATTAATCCATGCCGGAGCACTGCAGTATGCAAAGGTGGGGAATTACAGGCTTTGAGGCAGCAACCAATGTCCCGTCTCTTTCTTCTGCCTTGTGCATCCTTGAAGACAGGATATTGATGCCCTTTCCTGCAACTGCTGGGTGCTGACAGAGTGTTCCTTCAGGGTGGTAACAAATCTCATAGCCAGGGAAAAGATTTCCAGATGAGAGATGGACACAAACGTATGTCCCGAACCTGAGCTCTCCCTCACTTAACATTCAGGTCATCAGCCAAACCATTCAGTGCAAAATTTGCCCCGTAATTTCTCAGTATGCAGAAAACCTCAAAGTTTCTCTCCTAAGAGCAATTGAAAGCTTGAAGCTGAAAGTAGTCTCAGAGCTCAGAGACAAGTGTGTCAGGGAACTGCTTCCTTCTATTTGCTGCTTCCTGTGTCTACTAAATAAGCACTTAGTCAGAAATGGTGCAGTTTCCCTGCAGTGGAGAGTTTGGTTTGCAGTTGGCCCAAATGAGAAGGGACTCATTTTCCTAAACTGCTCTGGAAAGCTTGGCCAAATGAGGTTATGTGCTGGGAAACTGCTTTACCACAAAAGAGAAATGGCCAAAACAAAAACCCAACAATAGTTTAAGTGTTGAAAATTTAGAAGGTACATGTAGTGCTGAGCTTTAATTTTTTTTTAAATTTGGTCTTCAGTAGGTAACTCTTTTTTGGTGTAAATAAGGACACTGTTTTAAACCCATTTAATGGATATTCCTCTCTCTGTAGGAGTAAGTATCATGCTAATCGATCTCTGGCAGATTAGGTAGGTGCCCGAGGAGGAAGTGAGGGCACAGGGCCTGATTCCAGGTGACAAAAATGAGCACCTGTAAGACATGTCAAGACATTCTCAGGAATTAAAGTCTGTTACAGTGATTTCAGAAGGGATGAATGAATTATATTTTTACACTCAGAGTCTCCTGAGACTGTCTAGATACACTTTTACAGATCAGCAAAAGTTTCAGTGGTTTGATCCTGGCTTTTCTCCAAAACCGTGGCTAAAACCAGAAGCCTCCTGCTCTGCCACCAGACAGCTCTGGACAGGCTGTGATGAGGGAGTGGCAAAAGCAAAGCCAATGACAAATGTCTGTTTGGATCCCAAGCTATGATGAAATGTAGCTTGGGACAAGCCACATGATCCCTTCACTCCTGCTGCCAGAGAGCCATGTTTGTCCCTGGCCTCTAAAAAGAGCTCTGGCGTTGTAGTTTTGCAGTTCCCAGCTGTATGAGACGGGCTCTGAGGAATCAGGAAAATGGGGAAAGCCTGGGAATAGATGACAAAGGTGATCAGAGATACGGAAAAGCTTCTAGGGAAGAAGAGAGTAAAGAGAGTAGAATTATCTATCAGAGAAGAAAATCTCGAGGGATGAGCTAGAACATGTGAGGTAGTGGGTGGCGAAGGGAGTGGTGAATGGGCTGCTTGCTGCGTCCCCTGAAGTCCACAAACAGGATGCACAGGTGAGACCAGCGAGGTGTAGATTCAGCCTAAGTGAAAGGGACTGCACTTAGTGCAAGAGCTGCTTGCAGCGTGAGACCCCTGCACACATCCTTGCTTTGGGGAATGCAAGAAGTCTATGCAAGTTCAAAATGTAAATAGAATGATTAAAAAAAAAAAAAAAAAAAAGCCTTTTGTGACGATACCAACCCCTCTCTCAGAAAAATCTGTGTTCGCACTAGCCACCAGCTAGAGAAATGTCCTGGAGGACTTCCACCCTGTCCTCCACTTCTTCTGTGAACTTTGCCTGCCATCAGAGCAGGATGTCCTTGGACAGATGGACCTTTGCTTTGACCTGTGGCTGTCATTTGCCCGTGGTTTTGAATGGATTCCTAGACTGCCCATGGCTGTGTTTGCCCGCTGCTTACAGGAACACCTTGCTTCGACATAGCAGATGGTGGAGGAAAGCAGAAGGGAAGGATAGCAACTGCAACAAAGCAGTGCAATATTCTCTTTTCTCATTGTTTTTTAATCAGTGCCTCGCTCCTTGGGTATTTCTGAATAGTGCTGATGTCCCACTTTGTCTGTGGGACATCTGTGCAGGAGCACAGCGTGCTGCAGCACTCCATGCTCACTTCCCAAAAGGAGGAGGATTAGGTTGCAGCACCTAACTAACCGGAGCGGGACTGCTGAACCGCGCACCACCCATTCCGCTGGAGCCTCCCACGATCACCCCACAACGTGTGGAATCCTTTGAAACAGCCACTCCTAGCTGCAGCTTTTCCTTTGATGAGCTTTTCGTCAGAGCCATCCAGCTGGCTGCGGAGCTCCCTAACACCTCACGCCTTCTGCAGCCCAACTGGCGGAGTCGAGCTTCGTGACAGCGGCACAGCGTTCGTCTCCGCACGTCGGAAGGGCGGGAGCTCCCAAATGTTACCGCTCTGTTTATCACCGCTCGGAGCCGCCTCTGGTCCTCTCTCGCCC
>JAOWBP010052493.1:0-12885 GCA_028571105.1 Tragopan temminckii
GGATTTGGTTGGAATTTTTATCTAATCGATCTAAATCAATATGAAAACCATTATCAAACATTATGGCAAGTTTTAAAATTTTTCTTCGATCACAAACAAGCCAGAAACAATCACTATCCAATGGGAATTCTATCCACCTTGCCTCGTAACGATTGTGTTTACGGGGGGAAGTTTTTAAATGAATCAGATTTGACGAAATTACGTCAGGCTAAATTGTTGATTTCATTGGAACGTGTTGAGCCACTCCCACCACCGCAAGCTCCGCCCCAACAGCCACCCTCTTCTTCGACGACCTCCGAACGAGATAATCGATTATCTACAATGGCCAAACAAGTACTATTATCTAATCGTGACAATATTGGCCATCGTTGGTTCGATAAATCATTACAGCTGATATTTGTTTTGAATCAAAAATCCGATCAATTATTAGCGCATGGTTTATGTTTGGAACAAACACACGCAAATATACAATCAATTCTAAAATTGATGGATCATTCCATACAATTCTTAACTAAATTCAAGGTTTGTTTTTTTTTGGTTTGCTTCAAAAATTCGAATTTTTTTGTATTGTTGTATTAATTCGTTTTGTGTTTGTTTTTGTTTGTTTCAGCCAATCGAATCTAAAATCCACAAAGACATACAATTTAAAAAATTACAATTATTTGATTTAAAATCTAAACGATTAACAGAAATCATAAACCAAGCTACTAATCAATTTGCAATGGAAAAATATTCCAATATTCGTGATCGTTTTGAATTGCAAATGTTTCAATTCGGAGAATATGGTTTGGAACAAATTGAACAACATTTTCAAGTGCAAGCTGAACATTGGATACAAATTGCTGTCAATTTAGCATTGTTTCAATTAACCAAACAATCAAGGCCATGTTATCAAAGATATTTCTCTGTGGATGATCCAAACAAAGAATTGTGGCTACAATGTTTTAATCAAGAAATGATGGATTATGTCAACGATCCAAATGATCAACAAAAACTATTAATTGCATTACAATCGTTGAAATTTCATCAACAAGTTTTGATGCCGTCAAAGACACGTCCGTCGAATTCTACACACGACACTGACGAACAATCGCTGGAACAAAATGCATCAGCAAGCAATATCGAAGCTAATCTTCTAGGTTTGTCATAATTTTGGTTAATCCAGTTTAATTAATCCAGTTTTAATTTTTGTTTTGTAGTCTATCAGAATTCACTGAAATCAGCATCATCAACCACTGAAGTTGTAGGCGGCACCAAGAACTCCGAAGTGGCAATGTTGGATTCGTTGTTTCGATCTAAATCATTTAAAAGACTTCGACGTTGTACCATACAGGTCACCACACTTAAACCAGGAGATCAATATTATGATTGGCATTTGGTGAACAATGGCCAACCGTATTACGATCATAGGGTCAATTTGGTGGCGCACGTCGCCAAATCTAGGATCGATTTCAGTTTGACAGTACTGAAAGGTCTCTCGCAACAAAACAATTCAAACCATGAAAATTGGATCAGACGTTTCAATGCTCAAGCATTTGGTAATGAATTGAATAACTGTCTTAAATTAATTAAAACGGTGTTTGAAAGTTAAAAAAAACAAAATTCAAATTTCCCGCCTTTTGATTTCATTGGCTACAAAAAACATTCGAAATTTTGGGATGTTTTTTGCCGATGTAGTGACACAAAAACAAGAATTCGAACCAAAAAACAATTGATTTGATGTTTTAAAAAATTTCAAATTTGGCGCCTTTTGATTTTATTGGCTGAAAAAAAACATTCGAAAATTTTCGAATGTGAAATTTGGTGTGGTAGTGGCATTGAAAAAAACAAGAATGTGTTGTTGTAGTGGTAGCGGTAAAGTGTTGTGGTGTGTGGTAACTGTATTTATGTATACCCCACAACGCGTGTTTTGGTGTGGTTTGCTCTTGCAAGCAAGCAAGTGAATTTTGTTGTTTTGTTTATTTATTTGTTTTTTCTTGTGTGAAAATTTGTGTTGCTAATTTTAACTTGATCTTAGCATCACATTTCATCATTTCTCCAGACAGCAAGTTTGTGTGTCATCACTGAGAAAAAAATTCGAATTATAAAAATTTTGATTCGAATTTCGAATTAATTTTTTTGGTGAATTGTGTTTGATTTTGTTGATTTTGGAATTTTGGAAAACAAAAAAACATCATGGCATTAAATCCAAATTATGAACAAATTGGCAAGACATTCGTACAACAATATTATGCCATCATGGATGATAATAATCAACGTTTAAATGTGGCCAATTTTTATTCCGTATGTTTCGAACGTTTTTTTTGTGATTTTCGAATGTTTTTTGCTAATTTCGAACTTTTTTTTTTAATTTTCGAATGTTTTTTTGGAACATTTACAGGAAACGAATTCGTTGATGACGTTCGAAGGAAGCCAGCTGATGGGCAGAGCTAAAATATTAGAAAAATTTCAAAGCCTTACATTTCAAAAGATAAGACATTTGGTGACCGTAATTGATTCGCAACCAACATTCGATGGCGGAGTTTTGGTTACAGTGTTGGGACAGCTCAAAACAGACGATGATCCGCCGCACACTTTCAATCAGACATTTGTCTTAAAACCAATGGGTGATTCGTTCTTCGTTGAACACGATATTTTCCGTTTGGCGTTACATGCTTAACACAAAAAAATTCGAATCTTCAAGAAAAAACGTTCGAAAAAAATCAAATCTTCAAAAACAAACAAAAAATCAGCTGATTTCGAATTCAAGTCATCCAAAATTTTGACAAAAAAAATTCTTTTTTTTTAAAATATCATCATCGAATTATTTTGGTAACGTTTGTTGTGAACGGAAACGTGATTGATTAACTTGATAAAGCTTGGTGCTCATTTTTCATTTTTTTTATTCTTCTTGGGAAATTTAATTAATCTTGGAAGCTTGGAAGATTGTTCTGGCAAAAAAAAATAATGGATTAAGCTAATTAATTAATTCGAAGACGAAAAAAGAACGAATTTTCTTCTCGCAAACTAAACAACAAAAACGCCATTTTGATAAAAAACACTCAAAATTGATGATGATGAAAATTTCTACAAAAAAAATTAAGTTTTTTTTAAAGATAAATAAAAAACCCATTATTTAACTAACCGTTTTGTGCGTAAGAAGATACAGAGAAAATGCTTCTAATTTTCGAATTTTTGTTCCAAGAATTTTGTCTTGTGAGATAAATTTTTTTTGGGTACGAAATTAAAGTATCCAGGCTATGCAAAAAAAGGATCCTGGGCAAACACGGATCCATCAAGAATATTTGGAAAGAATCCAGCCGATCAGTCAAGAATCTCTAGAATGCATCCACCCGGCACAAAGAATCCATCACCAGAATCCATAGAATGAAAATGGCGACAGTGTAATTTTTATTCGGGTGAATATGATAACAAGAACCTTTATGGAACGAAAATGGAACGAGAAAACTATATTAATGGAATATAATATAATAAATCGATCAGTCAGTTTTTTCTTGGTTGTCACCATTTCGTTGGATCGGTGTGTGTTTTTTTGCTCTTGGATTCTGGATCCGTGCTTTCTTGGATTCGTTCGTTTTTTTGTTGGATTCTGTGTTGATGACTCTTTTTTTTGTTGGATTCTGTTTGGATTCTCTCTCTGTATGTTGTTGGTAACAATATTATGGAACAATTTAGTAATATACGACAAGCAAACTTGAAACATAGTGAATTACATCACGATTCTTGATTGTTGTTGTTGTTGTTTGGTTGGTTTGTATGCATCGTCCATCATTGTGTCGGTTGGTCGAGCCCAATTATCCCAACGGACCTAGAGTACAACAACACAGAAAACAAGAATGCTTTGGTTAACAACCGAATGAATAACAACATACAAACTAACTTGGATACAAGCTTTTGTAAATTAACCAATAATAAGATGATGAAGAAACTTAAGCAGGAGTATAAAAATGGAATGAATCCTACAGAATCCAACCAACCAGAATCATTTATGATGGTTTTCTAACGTTAAATTCTTCTTTTTTTTGTTGTTGGATAAGAATCCAGTATTGGTGGAATTATTTTTCTTTTCGTTCGTTTCGAATCATTTTTGGATTAAATTCATTCGAAATAAGAATCATTATCATTTTTTTGTTTGTTTGTTTCCCAAAAGAATATGTGTACGGTGAAGGATCTTAGTTTATAAATGGCTCCATGATCCAACAATCATTAACACTTAATGAGAAGATCTTAATAAAAGAATGTTTTTTTCTGATTACACACACAAACACATCAGGGTGGATATAGATGAACTGCCTATTTCTACCTATAAACAACAAAAAAACATTCGATTCGAGATAATTCGAATGATTTTTTTGTTGTTGTTTTGTGTTGAAAATTTATTCCATCGAACGGTATTTTCGAATGTTTTTTGGTTCGAAAAAAACATTCTAGAACGTTTTTTCGTTGTGTTCCCCCCAAAACCGGATTCTATTGTGTCCAACATGATCCATGATCCATAACGGAACTAATTTATTTCGTTCTATTCGAATGTTTTCAAAAAATGCCTTATGTTATCCATTAAATATAATAATATCTCTTAGATCAGCAGAAATTACGTTGGAATCATTATAAAAAATTCGAACCGAAAAAAAATAGATTCGAATTTCTATATACAAACCGGATATATTCTCAACCAAATTTCGAATCTTTTGTGTGTGTGAGTATGATCCTATAATCATCATGCATTATTAATTGGGTATTTGGTTTCAATATTCTAAGAATCCAGAATGGAGAATCCCAAAGAATCCAGGATACCTTTCTCTTGTGAATGCATTCAAGCAAACATCTTTTTGGATCGCACGAATTGGTTTGGTGGTAAGTGTGTGTGTGCTCTTAAAAAAATTATATCCATAATAAAAATTAATGATCATAGATTCGGATGTCGCACAATTGCTGCATTCATGATGGATCATCATCATCACTAATTTGCTCTCATCATCATCACGCCTACTTGTGTTAAGCTCCGCCCTCTCTTCTTATAAGCTCCGCCCCACACTTATATACAACCAAACCCTCCACACAACATTTTTAATGATGATTTATTATTTTTGCCGGAATTTTTGTTGTGTTTAGAGTGCACTCTAAAAAAAAAGTTTTGTAAAAATAAAAGAGAGGATATCCTGTATTACGTCATTTATGAATGGTTGTTGTTTTTGTTTAGATAACAACAAAAACAGGATATGTTTGTTTTTTGTATTTAAAAAAGTGCTTTAGGCATTCGAACGTTTTTTTCGAATGTTTTCTTTCGAATGTTTTTTCTTGGATGGAACGAATTAAGAAAGTTCTAAAGTTTATGGTTGCATTATGCTAGCTTTGAGATCAAGTTTCCCAAACTGATTATGTGGCTCAATGATTCCACCATCAACAAAAAAGATTCTAGAATCTTTTTTTGTTGTTGTGAATTTTTGGATTCCGTGATCCAAGAGTAAAAAGTGAGAGAACGGTTTTCATTCGAACGTTATTTTTTTCAAATGTTTTTCTTTTTTCGTTCTATTTTTTTCGAACGTTTCTGGTTGTTGAGTTAACTTGTTAACTTGACTCGGTTGGTTGTTTTTTCTCTCTCCATTTTTGGTTGAATAACAACACGAATAATAATAATAATAATAAAATAGAATCTTTTTTGCCGCATCCTCCCTCCCTCACTGGATGGCTCACCCTCACTCACCCTCCCTCCCTCTCTCACCCTGCTAGCAAGTGAAGCATATCTTTCTTCTTTTTTAAATAATAACAAGCTTTCTGGAACTCTTATTATTTTGGAATCTTAGAATCCTATATTATTTAACACGTTCACGGATTGTTTTTTTCTGTGTAGAAAAAATTGTAACTTTGTAGCACACGAAAAAAAGGGTTAAATCCTAGAATATGGTGTAAATAAAGTGAATACTTTTCTTGGCCACACCAATGTGTTTTTTTATATGCCATTAATTTTAGGTTTCAACGGGCTATATTCTTTTTTTCGAACGTTTTTTTCGAATGTTTTTATACTTTTAGAACGTTTTCTCTCTCTGTGTGTTTATATTACACACCGTTACTTTTTTCGAATGTTTTCTTGTTTTGGAACGTTTTTTTCGAATGTTTTTTCTGGCAGAGTGTATTATACACGGTTTTATTATTATAGTGTGGTTATTTTATTATTTATTTATTCCATTTTTTTGCAGGAGAAAAAGAATAAGAAACATTTTTTAGTGAGTCAGCCAGTCAGAGTGAGAACATGAAATTATAACCCAGTTTTTTTATTTTCACAAGATTTTTCAAATGAATAATAAAACAACTTTAATTTAATACAATCCCAGTAATTTTATTTTACTAGGATCATTCCAAAAAAACAATCCCAGTAATAATACTTTACTAGGACCATTGCCAAAATTATCCTAGTAATATTATTTTACTAGGGCTACATATTACTTTACTAGGACTATTTCTAACAGTCCTAGTAATATTTTATTTTACTAGGACCATTCCAAGTAATATTACTTTACAAGGACCATTTTTAACAATCCTAGTAATGTAAAATTACTAGGACCATTGCAAACAAAAATGAAAAAAACCTAGTAAATTGAATTTATCATAATTTATCCGGATGTGAATTACTGTCACAGCGGATAAATATGTTTTATAAAAAATGGTTGGTTCTGTGTGTAGTGCTCACTCTGTTCACTAGTGCATTCCTAGTAAAATATTTATTTGTTCCCTAGCAAATTTATCATAACAAAACTAACATTTTTTATAAAAATTTTTTTTTTCAAAAAAAAAGTTAATGGCATTTGCTCGGATGGTTTGATTGTTTGTTTTTGGTGCCCGGTTAACATGTTCACTACCAAAACAGAGTCTTCGAGGTTTCGTTCTACGCTGGTTTTTCGAATGTTTTAAACTCCGCCTTCTCTCATTTTTTCTCTTTTTAAAAAATAAGAAATTAATTGGAATTTTTTTGTGGGGCGGTGTTAACATGTTGCAAACCAATTGGCGTTTTATCTGGTCTTAGGCCACTCCTCCTTTTCTCTCTTTTTTTTATAAGAAATTAATTGAAAATTTGTGTGTTTGTTTTTGAATTATTTAAGAGAGAGAAACATTCGATTTTTTTATGAAATAGGAACGCCCATTTTAGTTTATTTTCTTAATAGAAAAGTTTTCTAAAGAAGGCGGAGCCAATTTTTTTTCTGGAAAAAATTAACCTTTAAGCTCCGCCTTCTATCATCTTGTTTTCAAATGTTATGAAAAAAAAGAATATTTCTTTTGGAAACTTTTTCGAATGTTTTTGTTTTCGAATGAAAGTGAGAGTGTGATTCATGTTTGGTCAGAACACAAAAAAAAGATTCTAAATAGAATCCTTTCATGCATCAACACAAATAGACAGACCAGCACAGCAGATCCAAAACAAACAAGCCAGCCAGCCAGCAAGTAAACTCTCAACCTGGACTAATCTAAACTACCTGATCTTTGTGATTGGTGAATGCGCGCATTGCGCATGCTCAGTAACATAGTAGAAAGCAAAAGCAAAAGCAAACAAGATTATAAAAGCGATGCCAGCTAACGTTTTATGGTTCAGTTGTGTTCGAGCAGTGTAACGGTGCTGCATCACCATGCTACTGTACATTTGGACTCGTCTGTTTTTCATCATCTACCCGGCCGACAATCTTGCCAGCTAACAAACATTCGAAACAAAAACATTCGAATGGAACAATTAGAATGATTAACAAAAAACAACTTGGTTACCAAAATTGTGTTTGTGTTTGTGTGTGATTCATCAGCACAACAGCTTTCTTCCTCAAAGATCATCTCTCTGTGTGTAAAGATTCGAATCATACAAAAAAACATTCGAATCAATCGAATTAATTCTATTTTCGAATGTGTGTTTCTTCTTCTTCTTCGAATCTGTGTTTCTTTTGATTCGAATGTTTTTCTTTTCGTTCGAATCGAACGTTTTTTGAATCTGATCAACTATAAAAAAATAATTCTTTTGTGTTTGTGTTTTTATGTTCTTTATAAAAAAAGTTCGACCAAATGTTCCATTTTTCTCAATTCTTCGAATCATTTTTTCGAATGAAAAAAAATGATTCGAAATAAAAAATAATTCGAAAAAACATCATCAAAGCCGTTTTTTTCGTTCGAAAAAAATAATTCGAAACATCAAGAATCCAAGCCGTTTGGTTCGAAACGAAAAATTAATTCCAAAAGCAAAAAACATTCGAAAGATCATCCAGGCTTGTTTTTTTTCGTTCGAAAAATAATTACAAAACATCAACAACTTTCTTTACAAGAAAAAAATAATTCGAAAAAACAAAAAAACATTCGAAAAAACATCAAGCCAGCTTGTTTTCGTTCGAAAAAAATAATTCGAAAACATCACCACCATCAGCATTTAATCATCATGTAAAGTTGTGATGTGAGCAACCTTAATAATCTAGATGTCAGTTTGTCTTATAAACTGCTATTGTTTTATTAACCCTTTTCCTCCTTAATTCAACACTTTTCGCCATAAAATGGTTAACATTAATTTACAGTGCTGTGTAAATTAAATTTTGCTCTTGTTCCTGGTGTGTTTTGTTTTTCAGTGAAAAAAAATTCGAAATTAGAACGAAAATTCAAGAATTTTAGAACGTTTTTTTTTCTTTGGAATGAGAATCCCAGGATCAACAATTCTAACAACAATTTAGAACGGTAAGTTGTTTTTCGAATTATTTTTGCATGCTATTAATAAAACAGATTATAGGCCACGCCTATTTTGGGGGCGGGGCTCTTGTTTGGTGAGCAAGAGAGTGAGACTTTCCATTTTTTTTGGTCAGTAAACAATGTTTCACATTGCAAACCCCTTGCGGCACTTTTTGTGTTAAACTGATACTTGGACTCTGTTTGTGTCTGCCAGTGATCCACACCAAATGTCTATATGGTTGTTTTCCAGTGAATTACATTTTAAACAATCAAAATAATAAAAAAAGTTCCATCGTTTTGGAACTAATGTTTCTATGAATAAAAACGACGGAACTTTTTTTGTTTGTTTATTTATTTGTTGTTTTTTAAAAAGGTTTTTTCCAGACATGCCACGCCTCTTTTTGGGATCCGCCCTCTTTAGTTTTTTGTTGATAACGTCGTGTGTGTGTGAAAAAAACCTGGGCCTGCAGGGCAAAGCAATTTGGTTGCATTCATAAACACAACCCAACTAAAAATATGATAATGTTAATTACGTGCCTTAAAGGGTTAAAATATTAAGGTTATTTATGTTTTTTGGTGTGTCTCATTGGATATTTCGAGAAGGGGAGGAGCCAAGAACCAGAAAGGGGCGGTGATTAGGACTTTTTTTGTTAATTTTTTGGAATTTGATTGGTTGTGAGCAAACAACATTTTGTGTGTTGAGATGTCTATGTTTATGTTGTAGAATTGTTTGTGGATATGAGCTCATTATAAATTCTTGTAACGTTTGCCTGTGTGTGTGGGTTTGGGTTGGGGTTAGGGTTTTTTGTTTGTTGTTAGGGAGTCAGGATTGCTTCATCCGGAGCTTGCGTTGCTATCCCAAGACCCCATGCTTACGGAAGAGGGAGAGAAAGGGTTAATAGAGGGGTTGAGCCGTGCATATGAGGAAAAGAGGTGAAACGATATTTAACCAAGAAGGGTTGCCAATGGAAGATGGAGGTTAACCGCAGTTAACCAAGTGCGGGGGCAAAAGGGGCAAATATGGCATAACCCTGATGTTATGACGTTTTTTGAAAATGTCACAATTGTTATGTGCATGCTGCGAAACATTATAACACATGCTGATTTCTATTATTATTCAAGGGTTGAGTTTCACACACTTAGACAGACAGACAGACAGACACACAATTGAAATTGGAGTGGGTTGTGTGTGTTGGGTTTTATGGTGACAACACACTCGCCTGTGAAATTGGGTTTGGTGGAGAGATGGGCCAATTGTAATGTTATGATGGATTCAGTCCAAACAGACAGACAGACAGACAAGTCACTGGATTCTCTGGATTCATTCCAATTTCGAACCAAACAAAAATAGAGCTCTCCACTCTTCCATTGTGTGTGACTTTTCATCATCACAAAACAACAGCAAAAAACTTCTCCAATTTCACAATCAAAGTTAATTCACAACACACACAACACAAATCCTACATTGCATGATTCGGGTTGAATACGGCTGCCTGTATTGTATTAACACTTTCACGTAGATTCACCATATCTCTCTACAAATCTTGCCAAACCAGTCAAAGTGTTAAAATTAAAGTTTATTTTTTCATTCGAAACTTTTTTTCGTTGTTGTTTTTTTCTGTTTAACATGAAAAAATTCTAAAAAAAAAATTTAACATGTTGACAACCAAATAATAAAGATTAATTAGATTCTCCGGTGTGTACAGCGGTAAACTTCACTGCATTGCTTTTTTTAAAAAAGCACAAAATGCAGTAAACTTTTTTTATGAAGACAAGCAAATTAACACAACACCAATAGTACAGAACGAGTTGTTTTTAAATGTTTTTTTTTGTTTCTGGTAATTAAGGAAATTTCCTGGCAAATTTCCGACCAAGTGGACCGGAAGTTTCCCGGGTTTTTTCTGTGTGTGGCTAAAAAACCGGAAGTTTATTAAAAATTAATGAATTCTAGTTATTATTAATTTTGATTATTTTGATGAATGATAATTATTTTTTTATTATGATTATTAAAGAAAAAAAAATATAATTAATATATGAATTAATGTGTCATGTCATTTGTGAATGGTGCGTGTGTTTTTGACAGATATTGTCTCTGTGCTGTGCTGTTTAGCACTTTTCATTTTAGCCCCAGAAGCAGCACACAAAAAAACTCGAATAAAATTCCCAATTGGAATTATGTGCGTGAGTGCTATAGGGAGTGTGTGTGTGTTGGTGTAAAATGGAGTGTGTGTGCCAGCCTTGTCCACTCTACACTAAATTTAAAAACTCAAATCCCATAAGACAGCCAGTGATGGCTGCATTCGCTATCCAGGTGTGTGTGTGCTGTCTTATTATGGTGATGGACGATTATAAAAAATTTGTTTTTGTTAGGTATCGATTGTTTTAGAATTTCAAGGTTTGAGCTATCTTTTTGTTAAGTGATGAACGAATCGCTTGAAAAGTATCGATTCCAACTATCGATTGTTGATTGTTGGTGTTTTATCTTGCACGATGCTAGCAACCTTGGTTAATCAGGTGTAAAAAAAGTGATGAACGAATCTCACTTTTTTCGACAACAATCGATAGTTTGTTTGTTTGTTGTTTGGTTATTTATTATTGTTTAGAAAGCTGAAAAGAAAATTTCCGGAAATTAAAGTTTATTAAATATCCTATTAACAAGACACATTCTCACACATTCGATGTGTTGGGTGAATTGATGTTTATTCCATGCGTGCAATATTGCCATATTGACAGCCGTCACAATGTTGTTTTATTATATAATACAGTGCATTCCGCTTATTCGCACCCAAATTTCCGAAACTCCCTTAGAAGACCCTTGACCTTACACTATACTTTGCTTTATGTGACCATCGCTTAATCTGGACACCACCTTTTTCAGGCTAAAAGGTAAAGTCAGATTAAGCGGAATGCACTGTATTATTACAGTTAGCCTGTTTTTGGTGTTGCAAAAATTTATATTTATTTTATAGTTGAGAGCGTGTCTCGTTTATGGTTTGTTTGCTTTGATAGTGCTCCATGCTTCATGTTTGCCATAAAATCAAATATTTTCATGCTGCTGTCAAATAACCATCACACACACACTCGCACTGGGTTAGTTTGCTTTTTTTAACGCTTTGAGGGCTGTTGTTGCATTCTCGCTAATAATCTTAGAGGGAGGAGGGAGAAAGCGTAGAAATGCTGTAGAAAAATAAAAGCCAGCATCTAATTTCATGTTGTCTTGTTTGTTTGTCTTGTGTTCACTTGTCACACAATATTTTAGCAAGTTTTTAAAGAAATTTCTTTTTTTTGGAAATTTGAAAGTTTCTTGATTTTAATAGAATTGAATTAAGAAATATGGGGAGGGCAATATAGGGGCGTGGCTTGGTGGTGTGTGTGTGTTGCCACGCCCATGTTGTCCGTTGATTAGTGGCGATGTTGTTTGACCTTGAAAGGGTGTTGTCTATAGCAATCTCGCCAATGGTCAGTGCAACCTTCAATAGCTCTTTCCAGTTCCCATTTATCGAAATTGATGTGGTGGTGGAGGTAGCATTGCAGGAATCGCAATCCCTTTGCCTTGCCCTCCTTCAGTATTTGCCGCAATTTGCTTTCCAGTGAAGACAGCAACTGATAACATGTTTCGTTACGGTGTGGCGTGTACCGATCACAACATGTTAACCAATATGATTTAGCATGCTCGTTAAAACGATGCGACCCAATTTGGCCCACCCTGCCCCACGAACGTTGAAAGTCTTTAACATAGCAATCCATTGTCTTGACCAGATCGTGTCCCAATGTCTTGTTATAAACTTTACGGAATATAGTGTGGTCAATGTCTACTCGGCAATAATCATCCTCGTATTCCACACGACGGTCTTCGTGTTGATTGTCGGCCTGACGTTTGGCTCGTTTCTTTGGTTTTGGTTTAGCTTTAGCCTTGGCCGCATCTGATTGGTTGATCATAGAACACCAACAACAGATCGCCAGTAACAACACCGCAACTTGAGACGCTAAAATTTTTTTGGGTTAAATGGGTTAAGTGGGATAAAAAGGGTTAAATGGTTAAATGGATTGCATACCTTTCATGTTGGCTTGTGGAATTAGTATGACTGTTGGTGTGTTAGTGTGATAGCTTTATATATGCATGTGCTATCATAATGTCATCTTGTCAAGCGATGACATCCTGTATCTATGTTGATGCAATCTCGAATCCAATCTTCT
>JAOWBP010052495.1:0-12882 GCA_028571105.1 Tragopan temminckii
GTTAGCATATAAAATGGATTAAAAGTGCATTGATTCTCAATCTACTATTGTTTGAAAAGAAAAATATCTGATCCTACCTCTTCGCAGGCGGTCCTGAAATCCATGTGCTATGACACAGCAAGTGATATTTGTCTAAAATAGAGAGAAAGACTTCATTAGAATGAAAAAGATATTACAAAACATAAGTTATCTGTCTGAGCTGAACAATTGAACTAGCCTTTGTCAGGTCCAGATATAGTCATTCCTTATAAAGCGAAATGATCAAAGTTGTAAAAGGATTAGGAAGCGTAAGATGTTTTAAGTAATTTCTGCTCCTTATAAAGTACACAACTTGGTTTCACTGGGTATGATCAGAGATATTTTTCTGTTCCCACTATCTTGTCTCTCCCATGAGGCATTCAAATTTATTTTTCATATTGCAAGAACGAGTTTATCTTTCATTTCTTTTCAGGAGACAGTTAAGAGTTGCTTTTCAGAATGCCCTTGCTCTCATGAAAGATTTTTTGTTTTTCTCTTTCTTTTCTCCCATTGCAAAAGAAACATCAGGAATCAATACCTTTGTCTCACATTTTATTAACATACGTAACCTCTCCTTCGAAGACAGTATCATTTAACAGTGTGTTGACTGCAGAAATATTTGAGTTGAAAAAAACAAATGTTAGAAAAGTCAGGAATATGAGTGAGGGCTGGCAAAATGTCATACCAAATCCTGTGATTATTACTTTGCTAGAACTTTACCTAAAGTATACTCATCCCAATGCACACTTATTCATTCATTTATTTATGAGATAAAGCTACCAGAGCTGGCTTTTATCGGAGGACCAGAACAGTGTCCTGCTCCTGATTCTACAATACAAATTCTCATCCTTCTGCATAAAACATTTCCAGGAAACACTTCCTGAGCAAAACAGACACTTCATTCAATGCCGTGAGATGCAAAACCTGTAACAAAATCCTTCCCATCAAGTAGTTTGTTATTATTCTGAATGAATCGTGCTTACAATTCTTTGTATAAATTTAGTACTCAAAGCTTCAACATAAGAGCATAAGTTTAAAATGAAATTTAAAAAAAAAAAAAAAACCACAACAAAACCATAATACAAAAATGTAAATCTTAATTAAAAATATCTTAATCTCTTAAGCATCTTAATTTGTTTTACTGTCTTGTACTTAGTTTTATTAAATCCAAGCGCACACACATGGCAAAATTTTGTATTTACTGAGCTTTGTCCGTTTCACAGCTTGTGCACCAAGCTTATTTCTAACAGAGCTAGCCTACTTTGTCTAGGTTACAGTACATCATTGCTTCCATTGCTTCAGCTTTACAAGTGCACCAGGAATGAACAAACATCTATATTTTTAATTCTGCTTTCAAAATGCTCATGAAAGACAAGGTCACCATTACAATTTTGAAGGCTTTTCATTCTTGAGGGACAGTTACTATAAAATGAGTTTGTATTTTTTATACGCTCTCCTCACAGCTGAGTAAGCTGAAATGGGAAGGAGGCTTTACTTCAAATATATTGTGAACTTTTTAGCTTTCTAGAACCAGAAACTTTTGTATCTTTAAAATATAAATTGGAGTGCTGCACAGTGTTATCCTTTCTTAGGCCCTGACTATATCAAGTCAGTAACTTCTGCTACAGAAAAAAAAAGTGTCTCCAATTACACTCTACTAATTCCTAAACATCCTGCAACATTCATGTAACACTGGCTCCACAATAACTGATGACTTCTCTTAAGTTACTTTTTAGTTACACTTGAATGTAAATCCTGTTAAACCCAGGCATTTTCCACAACTAAGTAACATTCCATATTCATCTCTTTTGTTGTTTCAATGTATTATTGATATATTTATGTATTCATTTAATAAATATTTATATTACCATGTAGGACCAAAGTCAGGAACTAAGATGATTCTATGTACAGCTGGTGACCCAAAATAAATTTTAATTTGCTCAGATAATTAGTGAATATAGTATGAATTTTCATATGAATGTAAGCTTTAATTAAAAAAAAAAAAAAAAAAAAAAACCAAAAAAACAACTTTTAAAGACCTCAATCACTACAGTTATTCTAGCAAACCTAATATGCTGCATAATGTTGTTTATGAAAAGCAGGAGACACAGTTCTCTATCCTATGACTTGAGAGATGCCATGGCGAACAAGCATTGACTTCCAGCACTCTGTTTTGTCATTTTTGAGGACAGATCGCAAATTATAAATACTGCCTCTCTCTATCTGTTAATATTTGGCAAGTCTTCCTGTTGACCCTTCTTTTCCCTTACATGATATATTACACATACAAAAAATTGATAATACGACAAATACCCTCCTGACATCCATTTCATATTGAAATAATTACTTTAGTTCCCAAGGAAGGTTACACACAATGTTTCACAGAATTACAGAATGGTTTGGGCTGGAAGGGATCTTAAATATCATCTAGTTCCAATCCCCTCCCACAGACAGGCACACCTTCCACTTGACCAGGTTACTCAAAGCCTCCTTCAGCCTGGTCTTGAATACCTACAGGCATAGGGTATCCATAGCTTTTCAGGGCATTCTGTTCCAGTGCCTCACTACCTTCATAGTGAAAAATTCCTTTCTAATAGCTAATTTAAATCTACACTATCTACACTCATCTAGTTTAAAATCATTATTCTTTGTTCTGTCATTATACTCTCTGATAAAGAGTCCCTCCCCAGGTTTTCTAGATTCCCCCTTGAGGTACTGGAATGCTGCTGTAAGGTCTCCCTGAAGTCTTTTCTTTGCTAGACTGAATAACCTTTTATCAGTCTTTTTTCACAGAAGAGGTGCTCTAGCCCTCTGATCATCTTCACGGCCCTCCTATGGACCCACTCCAACAGGCCCATACCCTTCTCGTACTGGAAGCTGAAGAGTTGAATGCAATACTCCAGGCGGAGTCTCATGAGAGTAGAGTAGATGGGAAGAATCAACTCTTTCAACATGCTAGTGATGCTTCTTTTGATTCAGTCCAGGATATGGTTGGCTTTCTGACTTGCAAGTGCACATAGATTTCCACATCATGTAAAGCTTTTCATCCACCAGGACCTTCAAATTCTTCTCAGGGTTGCTCTGAACAAATTCTCTGCTCAGCCTGTATTTGTGCTTGGGACTGCCCCAACACAGGTGCAGGACCTGGCATATGGTCCTTGTTGACTTTCATGAGTTTCTCTTGGGCCCACCTGCCAAGTCTGTCAGTGTCCCTTTGGACAGCATCCTTTCCATACAGTATGGCAAGTGCACCATGCAGCTTGCTGTTGTCAACAAGTTTGCAGAATATGCACTCATCCCAATATGCACGTCACTAACAACAATACTAAACTGTACCAGTCATAATATAGACCTACCAAGGAAAACTGCTTGTCACCAATCTCCACTTGGTCTATCACTTGGTTTATCCACCAAATTCATGTATCTGTAATTTAGAGATAAGGATGTAGTGTTGGTTCAGTATCATGTGCTTTGCATAAGTCCAGGTAGACAGCAACAGTAACTCCTCCCTGCTGCAGAACACCAATACATTTTTCAGGCACTTTTTGCCCATAGTGAAGCCGTGTTGACTGTCTCCAGTCATATCATTGTTTTCTGTGTGCCTTAGCGTAGTTTACAGTAGGATCTTCTGTTCCATGATCTTACCTGACATGCAGGTGAGAATAGCTGCAATTCCATGGGTTTTCTTTTTTTCCATTTTAAAAATGGGGGTTATGTTTCTCTTCTTGTCACTGGGAACTTCATTGGATTGCCAAGAGCTTTCAAATACAATGGAGAGTGGCTTAGCAACTTCATCTGCGAGTTCCCTCAGGATCACTGGATGCATGGATCTGTACACCTTCAGGATCTTTATATACGTTCTTGAACCTGATCTCCTACAGTGGGCAGTTCTTCATTTTCCTGGTCCTCTGCCTTTGGATTCTGAGTTCCTCTGGGAAAGGTGTCTGGAAGCAGTTTTTCATGACTGATGATAAGATCTTCTAATATTAAAATGATGTCTAAAGATATGTATCTGGAACTACAGAACTCTCAGCACAAAACCACATTTCCTGCAGTTAGTGTACCTGTTTTTCACACATCACAAACTCAGTCACTGATCTCTGCAATATGGCTTGCACTGTTTCTGTATAGCACTGCTTCCAACTGCGTCTTGGCTGTGGTACAGAGCGGAAATCAAGCCCATTATCAAAGGGTTTTTTTTTTCAGTCCATCAAGCAATTTTTTAACATTTGATATTTTGGAAACAGCACACAGAAGCTAAGATTACACAGTTCATTATCTCATACATCAGCTCAGAAACCTCATTGTTTCCCCTGTTTCCCTGGAAGAACTCTCCAGATTATTAAATTACAAGAATACATATAATGCATCACACAGACATTTTATGATGCTATGCTAGTAAAAAATTCTAATGATCAGTAATTTTCTCCTTCTGTTATACACAAAATAAATGTATATATATGCATATAAAACCAAGAAATTCAAGAAATTCTAAAACCAAAGCATTTTAAAAACAATAAACTTTGAAATCCACCACTGACTGATGTCTCTTGGCCTGCCTTTGGCTAACCTCAGCAATCTCCTTATCTTGAAATCACAGCCACACTTACCTGAGCATCTTTCCAACTCTCTAAAGAGTTTCCTTCAGTCTCACACAAACATACCAGAGCCTAGAGACACCTTCAGCATCAGTATTTCATTTTTCTTTTTGCCTCCCCATCCATAAATTGCTTTGGCACAAACTGTGCTCCATAAGGTGAGGGAAAAAAACACCTGTCTGTGGCTATGAAAGGCTGACATGCAGAGGAAAAGCAGCAGTGTTGGGCCAGGGTCTGGTGCACAAGTGCAGGGTGAAGCACGAGCAGTGTATATCATTCAAAGAGAGTAATGGCTAAAAGAGAAAATGAGGCTTCCTCTGAAAAGCTTTGGGACGTGCAATCAAGGTTACGTAAGCAATCATGCTTCAAAAAGTTACTTTGCTTCCTTTCTACTTGATTTGCAATCCATACTTCCTCAAAAACTGAGTTACCAAACTTATTTAGCTCATCTCTACTGATAGATGTATAGGAAGCAGCACATGAATGACATGTTGGGAACAGAATTTGACACCCTCTTGACAGAACAAGCAGTTATTCAATACCAAAGAAAGCATTTACTGAGCTGTAATATTATGGCATTTTTGTTCTAAAGGGAAATCAATGGCTAAAACATAATGGCAAAGTTGAAGGCTAAGGCAACCCTCAGAGACAAAGCTTCATTTAGCATAATACATTGAGTGCTTGAGTTATGCTCAGATCTTCCTATAATAAATCAGGTCATACTCCAGTAGTATGATAGATGCAATTTCACCATGACAGAATATTCCAGTATTTTTAATAAAATAAGATAGCAAACCAAAGAAAACTTCATGGACACATGGCAGTGATAACAAACACTTTGTAAAGTCTTCAAAATAACACAAGCTAAACAGAGCACTATTGGAGCAGCAGTACAAAGCACTTAATTCTCAAGGTTACTGTTGCAAAGAATAGAATATTGTATCCAAAAATAACAAATTCATGGAGAAAGATGTATTATCAAACACAGCTGAATTTATCATGATACCACTGCAGCTTGCATAGTTCTTACTCACTGGGGATAAATCACATTATTTTTTTCTTGGAAAACTGAGTAAACAATTTTTTACTCTTAATACTTACGTTACTCAACTGGGGAGATCTATCTGGTGGTTTGACTCTGAGAGCTGTCTGTCTGCATCTTCACAGAGTCTTGAACTGGGAAGAAGCTTACTTATACAGTCTACAGTCACAAGAATGTTCACTGTCTGAATTGCTTTCTGGCAAGCATACTAAAACCACGTTTCAAAGGCATAAATACCAGATTTGCAACCAATTGTGACAGCTATTAACTAATAAACTACATGTTTACCTTTTAAAGTCCTTCTCCTGCCTTCATTGCTACCAAAACTGTCTGTGCTCCACTTTCTGGAGATATTTGAATCAAATCTCATTTCTTTGTGTGCTGAGAAATGAAGTACATTTCTATGTAACTGTGCAGGGTGTTTTTAGAGAAATTTATTAAAATTTACTATTAATTATCCTTTATCCGTAGCATAGCTGGTCCTTTCTGTTTTAAGGGGAAGGGAAAAAAAAAAAAACACATGGGGAAACAGAGACATTTGTTTAAATGTAAATTTCATGAATTCTTCTCTATTCTGGACAGCTTGCCACAAAGTGTTTTGGGCTGGAACGGTTTTCTGAGCCATGCACGCAGCACAGGAATCCAAAGGAACCATTTAGTAACCACAGGTTGTCAACACATTCTGTTATTTTTTTCCAGGCTACTTCCATTATATTTCATTTGAAAACAGAGTTACTTACATTCACTTAACATAATGTATTTAGTCATTTACTGTAGTAGCATATTGGACCCATCTGCTGAAAAATTTGTCCATGAGCTGGGAATGTATTCCCCATATCCAAACACATCCTTACTTCTCTCATAGAATGCAATGCACAAAGAGAAATCGCTCAGAATTTCAGCTTCTATTAATTAATTCATATTGAAAGATGCTCAGAAACCTGGAGAGCTGGAATACATTACATATACTTCATCTAGGCAGTAGTTCAAAGAACAAGGCAAAGTTTGAACTGAGCAAAGACATGCACTTTTTTTGGTTTTTTTTTTTTTTTTTTTTTGTCAGTGAGCAGCACAAACATCTGACAAAGCTTTTCGACAAAATGTCCAGCTCTCAGCAAAGCACATGCTTCAAAAGAATTGGAGCTGGCAATTAGTAGCTAACAAGGTTTCTAAATTTTTAATTCACATTACCGTAGTTAAAATAAGAATTATATTTATTTTCTAGTCATAATTTATTGTTTTAATTGCAAGCATTTGTAATCAGCAAGCACAGTTAAGGACAATTCAAAATTAAGTGAGCCTCAGGGCGGTATTAACTGAATGAAATTATATTGGACTCATGGTTATACATTCCAGTATTATTTACATCAAAAGTTATCCAGTGTCCCACAGCACCTACACGTAACCCAGGAAGTTATGGCTTGGCAAAAACAAACTGATAGAAATGGCAAAATAAAAAGAACAATGCAAATCCTGATCTTTCACAGGCAAAAAGCAGTACTACAGGAGAATCGTTTGAAAATGGCAAGATTAAACGTCAATGGACTCCTACTGCACGGTTTTTTGGGAGGAATGCTCTACAACAAACTGGGACAGGAAACTTTGGCTCTGGATTAAAGCCTGGAATGTTGCTCGGAAAAAAACTAAATGTTCTTTCACTTCTCCAGTGTTATCTTTTGATGATTCTCCATAATTATCTGAATACAATAATGTATTTAATTTTGAACAGATATAGCACAGATACCAGAGACCCAAAGGAGGATAAATATCCACATATTCTAAGCTTCTCTGAAGGCAGTACAAACTGTTACATGATTTAGTTCAATTTCCCAGTTTTACCTAAATAACTGTGCTTCCTATCCAAGACAAACAGAAGTTCTCTGACTATCTGCTATTGCCGTCTGCTTTTTCTCTGTGTTATCTCTCAACACAGAACTTCCTAATAAAAGAGATACTGGCAATTCCTTTGCCATGGCAATTGATTCCCAGTCAAATATAAATTTCATGCCTCTGGCATTATGCTTAGTGCAAATAGTTTGGAGTAAGACATTCAACATCACGTTGCATCTTCTGATTTCATTTAAGTTAAAAAATCAAAAATGTATTGTGTCAATCTCCTAGGAGAGGTAAGGAAATCAATTATCAGTTGTAAAGACTCAGGAGGTTTTATTTGGCAGGGTTCTTGGGAATTGCTTGAAGAACTAAGCTTAAGACAGGAATGCTTGTACTTCTAAAATTCAGCATGCTTTTTCAAATTAACGAGAAAGTAAGATAATGCTTAATAGAAAACTCACAGTTTAATATAAGTTTTGCCTTTGTCCTACCCTAAATTTAATACATTTAATCAACAGCTAATATAGCAAGACACAGATTTATCCCTATAAAGTCCAGAGTCTTATGTGAGCAAAAGAAGTTGGACTGATGCAAAAACAAACTAATTCACAAATATGGAAAGAGGAGAAAATCAGTTTGACTACACGAACCTGTATGCAGCATAAGGGAGTGGTAAAATATACAACATAGTTATGAAATTGTCTGGGCTAAATATGTTTTTTTAATAATTTTGTTTTCAAAAAATTCAATCACAGACTTTCCACTACTCCTTGCTCCACTATCTCAGATTCAGATTGGTAAACTATGAAATCAATACCACAACATAATTTATATTTCCTCCATGAAAACAGGACTACTACTTCATTTCTGTAGGGAAGTGTAGCCTTATCAATTTCTGAAAAATGTTAAAGAAAAATTAACTGCTGTAGATGCTCTAGCCTGCTCTATTCTTTGGGCTGTGTTTTGGACACATGTATTAAAGGGTATGTATACAAATGCAATGCAGTATTTTAGCAAAATGTATGGATAAAAAGAAGTGGAATACACTGATGTCTAAGAATTTTTAGAAGGTCTCATAAATTCTTCCAGAAACTATTTAAGATTCTCTATCTGTATTTTTAAGTGCTAATGACTATGTGATTTTGGACAATACAATCAACTAGTTTGCATGAATTCGCCCAAATGGAATGGTATTATACTATCCTTTAAAAGGCAATATGTGATATAATTCATAAATACAAGAACATAATGTATTATTTAAAAATGGCAGTTTTATTCTGTTATGCTTTGACTTTCATTAAATGGAAATAGAATAATAGCACATTTATTTGGGATTTTTCAGATTCTGTATAAATATCTGGCATATATATTTATATCTCTGTATAACAGGTAAAAGATTCAAGTTTATTTTAGAAGCTCTTAAATGGGAAAAAAAATATATATATTTCACAGTGAAAACTGAGAAATCTGCATTTCCTCCATATAATACATTGCAAAATTCATGCTTAAAAATCAAAATAATAATATACAATTAATAATGGTAAGCAAAATCAGACTACGTGAAGGAGGGATACAATACCAGAAGTAGTACAAAAGTTATTCATTTTATTGATTAAATCATCACCTGAATGTTTTGATTCCAGTAAACATTTGTAGAAAGCTGCATGTATTTGCAATTTTTTAACTGACTGATAAGCTTTCCACATAAAAATGAAAATGCAAAACAGGATTTCTCAACAAGTATGGCATTATTTCTCTTTATATTCTATTGTTTGAATCACAGTCTCTGGTATACATTGACAGAGATTGAACTAACAAGGTAAGGACAACTGAAAGAAATGACAAAATTTAATAAAAAAAAAAAAAAAAATCAAAAGATTAAGTCCATTGAAAATGAAATGACCAGTCATTTTAAACTTCCCCAAGACAGAAAAAATAAATAAATAAATAAAAATCCAAGTTTCATTTGAAACTTCATAACCTAAACAGCATTTACCTTTCTTCATTTTCGAAGGAGTGAACACTGTATGACTTACAACTCAACTAATCACCAAAACTTTTTCATGTTACTTTACCATCTATTTTTATGAAATATTTCGGAGTCCAAGAAAGAACATTCCCATTCAAAATTCATGAGGTCAAAACGTTGTCTGACATATTTTAAATTACCAGACTATACATCACAATGTAATCAATATGCAATTTTTTTGAGATAGAGTGGTAGTAGGGTTTTAAAATGTTTTCTTGTCACATCTGTAAGTGTGAATAAAAAGTTTGTACCGAATTTGTGTCATAAGCTGCTACCTGGCCCAAATAGAAGAGGATACCTTATCGAAAAGGGACGTCAAATGCAGCATTGAAAGGCACTGGCTTTACTAGTATTTTCCTTGGAGATGGTAGCAATAAGCAAGACAGCCCAGTAAAAAGCCTGGCATCAATTAACTTTCAGTGTTTGTCTGATATTTGGAGCTTGCTTTTGAGTTAGTATTTACTGTCATCCCTATTTTCACAATTGATAGTTTTACTATAATTTGGAAATTCAGGTATTCAGGAGGAGAAAAATTAGGGGAATATGCCTGGAAGCTACATAGGGAGATGGGCAGATAGCGTGAGAGTACATCAGGTCAGTACAAGTTGGCAGAATAGAAGCAACCAGTTATTCTTGCTTTTGTCAAATCAATATTCTTTGCTGGCATACTCATCTTAAATGACTGAACTCAAATATCAAAATTAACTTTCATTGAAAAAAAAGCAGAGAACAAGAGAAGTCCATCTTCATGGAACTGGAGGAGCCAAAAACTCAGGCTTCTTATTTATGTGGGCTAAGAAACCTTGAGATTGTAACTCAGCTCAGAGAAATTTTCTGTCACTTATTCTGTTGGGTCATTGATCTTTAATGTCAAGAACTTTTTCCACAGGTTTTATTTTCTTCTTCTAACATATGAACTTAGAGGTTTTCCAAAAATAAACAAGTTAATCACAGGAATAACTTGGAAAAAATAAAAACAATAACAAATGTCAACTTAAAGTAATATGATTAAAGCACCATTACACAGCTTCAGACTGAAGTCAGAACTGCAACTCAGCTTCTATTACCAGATCCCATATGCAACACTGGGTTTCCTACCTAAGAATTCCTATGACAAGTATTCACACACAATGAATACTTACCATTAAAATCATTAAAATTACCATTTGCTTGCCATCTCTTACGAAACTATAGTTACATTATAGAGAATTCCCAAGGATTATTGACACTGCTACTCCAGTATCATACCTGCAAAGTCACTTATAAAGACGGTATCTACCATTAGAACATTAATTTTCCTCAGGTTAAGAGAAACAGACAGTAACCTATTTCAAATATACCGTTCACAAGATAGGTATTTCTAGCCATTAGAGATACCACAGTCATGGTTTACAGTTCTCATCATATATATCTTTTTTAAGAGCAGTTACTTCTACATATAGCAGATATAGCACATTCAACTTACTGAAAACAAACATCAATAACTTGACTCAGTCAGCATAATTAGACCTTTCAGTTGACTTTTTATATAATTGCAATGAAAATCTCTTTAACTCCTCTGAACTCCAGAAAGCAGGAACTTACAGCAGTACTGTTAGTTTATTGTCAGAATGCTCCTGCAATGATACACTGTCAAAATATATAAGAGAACAAGAAGTATGCAAAATATGCCACAGATGAAAACACAGCACTTTACGCGCTGCAGAATTAAAATAAACAAATTTAAGGAGCCAGTGAGAAAATTTAAAACTAATCAGAAAACAACATTTGTTTCTCTGTAACAGTAGCATTCATCAGTGAAAATTGTTCTGTATGGCACTGCACTGGATTGGGATGAAGAAATGGTCATCCCAGCTGTCCACACAGTTCTCTTCTGGAGGCTACAATGCCAGCCATAGAGGTATAGAAATAAGGAGAAAAAAATACCAAATACAGCCTGGTCCCCTCTTGAAAATAGAGGTTGATTCAGATTAACACTGATTAGTGGTAAAAACATGCTGGTTTAGGAACACGAAGCCACCAGACAATGACACCAGTGCAAGCAGATGTGGGTGGACAGCTACAGGAATCACCCCTATTTAATCAGTTACCCACCTCATGGGAATTAGTCATTTTGTTTATCTAATTTTCTACCTCACTGACTACTGCTCTGCTTTGATTTTACTTAATGTGTTATTAAACTCACTGAGAACTAGGATGGCAAAAACTCGAAGTTGTAAGGAATTTTTCTTTGGCTATAAAGTCTTGGACACAGTTACAATACTAATTATAATGTAGGTGAGACTAATATTAGTAACTCCTAGCTATGGTTGTCATAAAAACTCCATCTTTTTATTCAGTTGTAGCTTAGACATGTTTTAATTGTTTTTTATTACATGCTTCTTAGTACATATCCTTTTTTTTTTGCAATAGTATAGACAAAAAAGAAAAGCTGTCTCTGAAAACATATTCATTTACTTAATAAACAGAGGAATAAAAAGCTATTGGTCTTGCTATGAAAAGCCTTACGGTTCCCATGTCTGCAAAAGACTCTGGAATTTTGACAGATTAAATTGCACTTCTGCAACAAATAAAATAAAATAAAATAAAATAAAATAAAATAAAATAAAATAAAATAAAATAAAATAAAATAATGCAAGCAAAAATAGAAATTAGAGAAAGGGGAAACTCTGTAGGCCAAAACAGAGGAGTTACCTGGATAGGCCAATTGGGAATCTTTTTGGGCAATGGGCAAGATGAGAGACAAAAGAGACAGTCCTCAGGAGAGAGAAAAAGAAAGTCTGTAACCACCATAAAGCACTTGCTTCCAGAGAGAAGACAGCCAAAAATCAGAATTCAAAATTCTATAGTCATGATAGTATTACACCTGTTTTATAGTAGAGAATACTAAAACTAAGCAGTGCTAGTATTTTATTATACATGCTGTCATGTATTATGGGCTTGATCCATTTCAGTTAGTACTCTTCAAAACAAGATACAACATGGTTGAGTAATTAGTATGTAATCATTCTCAATAGGCAATTTTCTTGCAGCCTTCCTAATTGGAGGATAAGACTGTTAAATACTACCGATACAGGCTACATTATGCAACCACTCTCGATGCCAGAAATCAGTTTCATTAACATGAACTAGGAGATCCATTTTGTGGAAACTCACAAAAAGCAGCAGAATATCACAGCGACTGATATAGTAGCTGTAATAGTAGTTTTGCAGGTTCCAAGCCTACCAGTGACAGTACCAAGAGCATAGCTGTGCTTAATTCAAGTATTTTCCAGCTTAAAATTTACTGAAAGATTTTAAACATAAGTCTTGAAAGTAAATACGTCTCCAGATTAAAAATAATAATAATAATGATGTCTCTA